>JAUMHN010037024.1:0-27500 GCA_032360265.1 Heliamphora ciliata | reverse complement strand
ATAGATCCACTTGCATCCAATGAGTTTTATCCATTCGGGTGGTTCTACAAGTTTTCAGACCTGGTTGGAATACATAGATTCCATCTCTGAATTCATAATCCTTTGCCAAATATCTATATTTTTGTCTTGAAGTGCTTCATTGTAGTTATAGGGCTCAGTATCTAGTTCTGTCGGAATTCTGTCAAAAGATTCTCCCAAGAACATATACCAGTCAGGTTGATGAACAACCCTCCCACTACGACGAGGCATTACCTGTGTTTGTGTACTAGCAGTAACACGCTGTGCAAAATTCGATCTCTATGCATCAGCACCTTGTTCTTGATTTGCACATGTCCCGATAATCCTCTCACTACGACAAGGTAATGAGATATTAGTGACTTGTTCTTCTGTTCTACTGGTATTTCTTCTCAGAACAATATTACTTTTGGGCCTATGATTCATAATATAATCCACTTTTAAGAATCGGCCATTGGTGCTAACAATGACCTTATAATCCTTAGAATTATAAAACATACCACCCTTCATTCCCTTTGGATACCCTACAGAGAAACAGGTTTCTATTCTCGGTTCTAACTTACCCATATTCCCTTTCAGCACATGTGCTGGACACCTTCAAATCCGAATGTGTTTTAGACTAGGCTTACGCCCGGTCCACAATTCTGTGGGAGTAGTAAGTACTGACTTAAAAGGTACCAAGTTCAGAATGTACGCCGCTGTCTCTAAATCGAGTCCCCAAAATGAATCGGGTAAACCTGAATAACTCATCATGGACCTTATCATTTTTATAAAAGTCCTATTCATTCTTTCTGCTATACCATTCTGCTGCGGAGTACCATGTGCAGTTAACTGGGATATAATCCCCTCTGATGACAAGTAATCCTTAAACTCTCCAAAGAGATATTCCTCACCACGGTCGGATCGTAGTGATTTGATACTTTTACCCAGACGCCTCTTTGTCTCTGCCTTAAATTCTTTGAATTTCTCAAAACATTCAGACTTACGGTGCATCAGGTAAATGTATCCATATATTGAGTAGTCATCAATGAAATTGATGAAGTACTTAAAGTCACTTCTAGGCCGGATTGTCATAGGACCACACACATCAGAGTGAACCAGCTCCAACAGTTCTTTAGCTCTATAGTCTTTGGCCGAAAAGGGCATCTTAGTCATTTTGCCATCTAAGCATAATTTATAGACTGGAAGTGCCTCCACTTTCAATGAACTCAAAAATCCATCTGCTACCGTTTGTTTATCCTTTTTATATTAATATGACCCAAACGTAAGCGCCAAAAAAATATTTAGTTCATTAAAGAAAGAAACTTTCTTTTATATGGTAATATAGATATATTATTCGTTTCAGTCAGTTGTAATGTAGGAGAGATTGGAGTAATAATATAAAAATCATCTACCAATGTACCAGAACAGATAACCAGTTTATTATCCTTAATAACAATAGAGTTATTAAAATAAACTAAATATCCATCTTTAACCAATCCAGAAAGGAAAACTAAGTTCCTTCTAATGGCAGGTACATAAAGATAATTTCTCAATATTGAAACCCAATCTCTACCAAAACTGAGAGTGACATCTCCTACTACAACTGCTGTTACCTTTGTATTATTACCAATATGTAGGTAAATCTCCCAATCACTAAGTTATCGGGTTTTTTAGAACCCCTGCAATGAATTACAGACATGATTAATGGCTCCCGTATCTACACACCAGGTACCGGTAGATAACACCGTTAAACATGTTTCCACAACCAATGAACAGAAATTACTATGTTTGTTCTGCCTTCTGAGAAATACTAGACATAACTTTTTCCAGTGCCAGATCTGGTTATAATGAAAACATATGCTTTTTAGCTTTTTCAAACTAGTCCGTGGCCCACTAACTATCTTGAAAACCGTGTCTCCCTATTTCTGAATTTTTTTTTTCTTCATGCTTTTCGGCCTAGAGGAAGAACTTTTTTCAGAAATAAATACATTTTCTAGTATTGAAAGAATTCCATTTGTAGTTAATGCTATATTCAAGTTACATTTTCAGTCAACAAAATTCAGTCCTGTTAGTTTATTTTTTTTAGTATTAAAACGAGTGGGTTGAAAGCCATTTTAATCATGAGAATCACATAATTAAAAAAACCCGTTAATTATGACAAGCAAAATTTTAAATTTATTTTAATTTGGTTCTCTCTACCATTTTAAAATTAATTCACCAGCAGCCTAGTAACCTGAGAATAGCATGCCTCAATAGGAAGATGTCTACTATCCTTCATAAGACCAGACAGGCCAATTCTTTTTAATTTTACTATCTAGGCAACTAACCATGCCAAGTAAAATTAAATAGCTGACATAGTTTCGATCTAATATATAATAGCAATGACTCAGATGGAGAGGATATTATTGTATACAGCTAAGTGTTAACCATCATCTAATCCCAAATTAATTGCTTCGCAATGAACCCTTCAAATGGAGAAGTGATCCACACTAATAATTATCCAGAATTATCCTCAAAGGAGATTTGTACTGGCGATACCGCAATTAATCTGTCCCTTGGTGAAGAATGCCTTACTGCCGACATGAAGAGTTTAATTGCATCGCCTATAAACTGGTGATGGAGACCGCAAGATTTATCTGTGAATAAATTTTCTCTCCCACTTCGATTTTTAAAATATTTTTTAGAGTAATAAAAATTTGTTTAATTAAAATAAATTTATTAATTTCGAAAAACACATGATCTGAAAGAATCAAACATCTTTTTCATGTACACGATTCCAAATATTCTGATTTAACAAACCATCTTTTCGTGTTTAAATGCGTAATAAATAAAATTTAATAAATACACAATTTTTTCTTCAGCTTTTCAGCTAAGGTAGTGATTAAAGATATTTATTTTATTTTTTGCTTCATGTTTTTCAAAAAATAATAATTTATTTCCAATAAATATTTTTCTATTTAATTAATTCAAAATTCAAAATTAATTCCCACGTTATTCCAAGATATCCGATTTTTTTTAAAAAAATCATCTTAAACGTGATATTTTGTAAAAAATAAAATATCTAAATATTTTTTATTTAATTAAAATTAATTAATTAAAAAAACTTAATTTTATTTTTTATTACAAAATATTTTAATTAAAACCAAAATTTTAAATTAATTAAATTAACATGATAAATAAAACAGATATACAATCATCCACGCAGTTCATATATATATAAACACGATATGCATATATCCCGATTTTATGATTCAAGTGAAATACTGAGATGTTTCAGTCTTCCTTAGAAAGTCAACTGTTTCAATCCCTGTTCGCCTTTGATTTATTGTCCTGATTGCATCAGGCTTTCTTGATACTATTTGATCTATATTGATATATCATATCAGTCTCGTATACATCAGAAAATTAACACAGAGCAACCCCGGGAGAGAGAAACCACCGGATCACCACCAGCCACCGCCAACGCCGCCTTGCCGCCGCCTCATCCGGGCTCTATTTTTGACGAACTTTATATCGTTGGAAAGCTCTCAAAATATGGGATTTTTCTGTCAATCTGCAGGAAACCTACCCGAAAAATAGCTGGAAAAACTGTTCGAACCTCAAAAAACGCTGCTGTCCGCAACAACAACTGCGTAGCTAACTTCCTGGGGCTTTTTTGACCTCTTCCTGAACTCGATTTTTGACGTACTTTATATCAAAAGAAAGCTCTCAAAAAGTAATATTTTTCTATGAAAAAATTGCTCAAAAACAGCCCAAAAAATGGCCGAAAACACTGCCCAAAGATACTGCCGCTACACCCAGTGCCACCGCCTTTAACTGCCAACTTCCCAAGGCCGTTCCGGCCTCGTCTGAATTTCGTTTTCGAATTATTTCATATCGTTGAAAAGCTCTTGAAAAGTAAAATCTTTTTATCAAAAAATATGCTAAAAAACAGCCTAGAAAACTGTCAAAAAATTGTATGGAAACTGCCGCTATAGTGCCGCTGCCGCCAGAATAAACTGCTGTTGTTTTTTTCTTTTTTAATGCATTGTTTGGCCCAATTTTTTTTTGGTTTTGATAGTATTTTGAGTTATATTTTACTACTATTTTATGTTTAAAAAATTTCACAAAAAATAGTCCAAAAAATGGCCCAAACAATCATAAAAACTGCCACCGAACCACAGCCAGCAAAGCCACTGGAACTGAGCAGTTTTGGTAATTTTTTCTTACTGTTTTTAAATTATTTTTTATGCTATTTTTTATACATAAATAATGCAGAAAAACTCACCAAAAAAATTATTTAAAACCATTAAAACCTAATCATGACCTGTGGCCCGTTAAAACCCGAACCACCGCCGGTGCCGCCTCCGTTCTTCGTATTCTTGGACATGTTCAACTTGCTCTTAAATAATCTAAACAGATATTTAAAAATATAAAGTTAGATATTACATCGATTCTATGTCCCGAAATCTCACATTCAATCTATCACGGTCAACCCCCGTGATTAAAAATAATAATCATCATTCACACCATTCAATCAAATATGAAAAAATAAATGACGATCATAAAATCGGGAATAGAATGCCTACAAAATAAAGTTAGTAACAGTTCTAAAACTACCCGACCCTGATAACCAAAAATAAAAAATAAAACGATTCTGATACCAATTGTTAGAGGCAAGACTGCCAAGAACTTTATTTTTACAAACGATTAATGAAAAAAATTAACTAGACAGGCAATCGCCAAAACGGGCTCCAGATGAAACTTTTGATGACGATCGATCAAAATAAAACTCGTGCATCTGAAGTTAATTTAGAAGAATACATTTTTACCGGTCGAATCTTCAACTACGATTTGAATCCGAGTTGAAGCTCCTGTCAGATCTTCTACTGTATTCTCTTATGGTATTTTCGGATATAGTGTGGGTTATAATCATATGAGAACTCGTACCGGCAGAAACAAAATAGCTTTAGTCTTAGAAAACAAATTATGAAACTGGTTCAGCCTACCCGCATATATATAGGGCTACAACAGGGACCTGAGGAGTAATTAAGAGTAAGATTTCTAGTGAAATACAGACACATATTAGCAATTTTTTTAATTAAGCAAACCTCATAGCGGTATCTGCAATTATGAAAAATCAGTAGCATTTCTACAATTTTCACAATATACTGAATTATAGTTCACACCACTAAAGAACTATAATTGTACTCTTACCCATAATCTCAAGACCATATAGCATTGAGCTCCTATTATTAAATACTTACCATTTCTCCCAACGTTAAGATTTTTGATACTCCCCATTTAAATTTAATTACTGACAATTTAATTTAATCAGTATCTTGATATTCCTTAAACCCTTCCACTTAACTTATTTGACCGCCAGATAATTAAATCCACCTGCAGGGTTTGGCCCGGTCAAAACTTATAAAAATCCTTAAGGGGGTATCGTCAATTTCAATTTTTCGGAAAGTGGATTCAGTCAATAATTAATGTTTGCCATATAAATAATACCGCTATCTAACTCACCGGGAATATAGACTCATATAAGATCGCACCCTCTAATGAATCAAAATAACGAATATTAAATATACGCAAATCAATAATTATTTCAGGATTAAGAGGATAAATACTATTCATAATAACCTTGGGGTGTGAATTAATTTATATAGTCAATATAAAATTAATTATCCAAAATGTCCCGTTCAATACACACAAAGTGTACTAGCACAGAAATTCGAAACAATAGACGACGCAATTATCTGTTTTCCGTAATCAAGACAGGCATACTAAAACTCTATGCTACAATCATACCGATGGTATGTTCATTTCTATCTAAACTGTGAACATAAAACTTATCTTTTACTAGAACCTAAAATCTGATCTTCTGTGTGCAAGCCGTACTCTACATACCAGATTAAATACTATACAGAATATTGGACATTCATGCATAACATTAAAGAATTGATACACATATATTGCTCATAAAGATTCTTAAAAAATGAAAAATTAATTTTATTAAAATTAAATTAAATACTAAAAATATGATTTTTAGTATACGAACCCTAATAGAGGCGACCGAACAGGAAATCTGAGCTTATCCAAAGTGGCAGAAGGCTAACCAGATGGCTCAGTGTTATATTTTGGCTTTTATGTCAAATGTACTGCAGCATTAGCACCAGTCTATGCCCAGTGCCTATGACATGATTATGAACCTCAAAAAAATATTTAGGGATCAAAATTGTGCCGCTAGGCAGGTGGCCATAAAATTGTGCCGCTAGGCAGGCGGCAGCGCACAAGAGCGGCGGTAGTCTGTTCCAAGTGGTTTTTTGGCATTTTTTCAAGCTCTTTTTGAGCAGATTGTTTTAAAAAAAATACTTTTCAAGAACTTTTCAACGGTATAAAGTACGTCGAAAACAGAGTTCGGGAAGAGGTCGAAAAAGCCTCGGGAAGTTGGCGGTTCCAGGCAGCGGCGCTGTGGTGCGGTTGCAGCAGTTTCAGGCTAGATTTTCCATAGTTTTCTAGAATATTTTTTGACAGAAAAATCCCATATTTCGAGAGCTTTCCAACGGTATAAAGCTCGTAAAAAATGGAGCTCGGATGAGACGGCAGAAGTTGTTTTGTGTTGATTTTCTAATATATACGAGACTGACTTAATACATCAGCATATATCAGATAGTATCAGAAAAGTCTGATACAATCAGGACACAAGAATCAAAGATGAAAGAGGATTATTACAGGTTATCCTCTTCGAAAAATTGAAACGCTTTAGCGTTTCACTTGGATCATAAAACTGGGATATATGCATATCGTATTTATATATATATGAATTGTGTTGATGATTGTATATCTGTTTTATTTATCCTGTTAATTTAATTAATTCAAAAAATTTAATTTTAATTAAAATATTTTGTAATAGAAAATAAAATTAAGTTTTTTTAATTAATTAATTTTAATTAAATAAAATTTTTTTAGATATTTTATTTTTTTACAAAATATCACGTTTAAAATATTTTTTTATAAAATCAAATATTTTAAAAAAACGTGGGAATTAATTTTGGAATTTGAATTAATTAAATAAAAAAATATTTAATAGAAATAAATTATTATTTTTAAAAAAATATGTAATTAAAAATAAAATAAATAAATATCTTTAATCAATACCTTGGCTGAAAGGCTTAAAGAAAATCTATGCATTTATCGAATTTTATTTATTACGCATCAAAATACGAAAATATGGTTTGGCCAAACAGATTCTTTGAAATCGTGTACACGGAAAGATGTTTGATTCTTTCAGATCGTGTAATTTTTAAAAGTAATAAATTTATTTTAATTAAACGATTTTTTTTTATAACCCTAAAAAATATTTTAAAAATCTAAATGGGAGAGAAAATTTATTCACAAATAAATCCCGCGGTCTTCATCACCACTTTGTAGGCGATGCAATTAAACCCTACGTGTTGGCAGTAAGGCATTCCTCTCCATCGGATAGATTAATTGCGATATCGTCAATACAAACCTCCTTTAGCGATAATTCTATATAATTATCAGTGTGGATCACTTCTCCATCTGAAGGTGTTCATTGCGAAGCGATTGATTTAGAATTAAGTGATTGTTAACACTTAGCTATATACAATAGTATACTCTCCATCTGAGTCACTGCTATAATTTACTGAACCGAATCTATGTTAGCTATTTAATTTTACTTGGTAATATCTGTTGCCTAGATAGTAAAATTAAAAAAAATTGACCTGTCTGGACGAACGATGGATAGTAGACGTCCTCCCATCGAGACATACTATTTCACAGGGATCCAGGCTGCTGGCGAATTAATTTTAAAATAGTAAAGGGAACCAAATTAAAATGAATTCAAAATTTTGCTCATCATAATTAATGATATTTTAATTATGTGATTCTCAGGATTAAAATGACTTTCAACCCACTCGCTTCTATACTCAAAAAAAAATAAACTTACGTAACCGAACTATATTGACTGAAAACGAAACTTAGGTATTGTACTAACTGGTGAGGATTACAAGTTTGTGTTGACTGAGATATGTCCACCAGTACCTGATGAGGGGGCTATCGAAAGGAAAACCCAGGCTCATCAGAAGTGGTAGAAAGATGATTAGATGGCTTGCTGTTACATTTTGGCTTCAATGTTAAATGTTTTGTAGCATCAGCATCAGTCTATGCCCAGTGCCTATGACATGATTATGAACTTCAAAGATATGTTTGGGGATCAAAATCGTGCAGCTCGACAGGTAGCCATGAGATCTCTAATGAATGCAAATATAGCTGAAGGTACACTAGTAAGGGATCATATTCTAAAGATTATCAGTCTTCTGAATGAACTCGAGATCCTTAGAACTGAAATTGAAAGAGAAACCCAGGTCGATATCATACTTCAGTCACTGCCTAAAAGTTTTAAGCAGTTCTACCTGAACTATTCTATGAATAAGCTTAGTTGCACACTAGCAGAACTTTTTAAGAAACTTCAAGCAACCGATGGTGTTCTTAGGAAGCCAGGTTCCGTGAATGTGGTTAAGAAAAGTTCTTCTTCTAAGCTGAAAGACAAGAAGAAGAAAAAAATTCAGACACAAGGAAACACAGGTCCAAAAGCAGTTAAGGAACTAAAAGCGGGTGTGAAGAAGCCGAGAGGCAAGTGCTATCACTGCAACCAATTTGGGGATTGGAAAAAACACTGCTCAGCTTTTCTCAATAAACAAAACAAACAAGGTAATTTCTGTTCACTGGTTGTTGAAACGTGTTTAGCAGTGTTATCAACTGGTACCTGGTGTGTAGATACGGAAGCCACTAATCATGTCTGCAATTCTTTGCAGGGGTTCCAAGAAATCAGGCAGCTCAGTGATGAAAAAATATATCTATATATGGGCAATAATACAAGGGTGACAGCAGTTGCAGTAGGAGATGTTACTCTCAGCTTTAATAGAAATAGGACTTTACTTCTAAAAAATTGTCTTTATGTGCCTTTTATTAGAAGAAATTTAATTTCAGTCTCGAGTTTAATAAATGACAAATATTCTGTTCATTTTGGTGATTTTGTCGTTGTAAAGAAAAATAAATATTTTATTTGTTCTGGTACATTGGTGGATAATCTGTATGTTATATCTCTTATCTCTCCTACACTACAACTGACTGAAATAAATAACACATCTAATTTACTATATAAGAGAAAGTTTTCTTCTTTAATGAACCAAACGTTTCTTTGGCACATACGCTTAAGTCATATTAATCTAAAAAGGATAAATAGGCTAGTAGCAGATGGACCTTTGAGTTCATTAGAAATAGAGGCACTTCCAGTCTGTAAATCTTACTTAGAGGATAAGATGACCAAGAAGCCATTTTCGGCCAAAGGCTATAAAATTATAGGACTGTTGGAGCTGGTCCATTATGATGTGTGTGGTCCTATGACAATCCGGGTTAGAGGTGATTTTGAGTACTTCGTCAGTTTTATTAATGACTACTCAAGGTATGGATACATTTACCTGATATACCATAAGTCTGAATACTTTAAAAAATTTTAAAAATTCAAGGCGGAGGTAGAGAAGCATCTGGGTAAAAATATCAAATCACTACGATCTGACCATGGTGGAGAATACCTCTTTAGAGAGTTTAAGAACTACTTGTCATCAGAGAAAATTACATCCTAGTTGACTGCACCTAGCACTCCGCAGCAAAATGGTATAGCAGAAAGAAAGAATAGGACTCTTATGAAAATAGTAAGGTCTAAGATGAGTTATTCAAGTTTACTCGATTCATTTTGGGGACTAGCTTTAGAGATAGCGGCTTACATTCTGAACTTGGTACCTTCAAAGTCAGTACCTTCTACTCCCACAGAATTGTGGACAGGGCGTAAGCTTAGTCTGAAACACATTCGAATTTGGGAATGTCCAGCACATGTGTTGAAAGGAAACGCGAGTAAGTTAAAACCGAGGGCAAAAGTTTATTTTTTTGTGGGGTATCTCAAGGGAACAAAGGGTGGTCTATTTTATAATCCTAAGGATCATAAGGTCATTGTTAGCACCAATGTCCGATTCTTGGAAGAGTATTATATTATGGATCACAGACCCAATAGCAAAATTGTTCTGGAAGAACTGAGAGAAAATACCAATAGAACGAAAAAAGAATCACAAGTCACTAATATTCCATTTACTCGTCGTAGTGGGAGAATTATCGGGACAAGTGCAAATCAAGAACAGTGTGCTGATGCACAGGGTACAGATTCTGCACAGCCTATTACTGCTAGTACACAGACACAGGTATTGTCTCGTCGAAGTGGGAGGGTTGTTCATCAACCAGAAACCGTTATTAGTTTTCCATAATTATAGATGCCGCTATGAGGTTTGCTTAATTGCAGAAATCGCTGATACGTGTCTGTGTTTCACTGAAAGTCTTACTCATAATTACTCCCCAGGTCCCTACTGTAGCCCTATAAATATGCGGGTAGGCTGAACCAATTTCATAACTTGTCTTCTAAGAGTAAAGCTGACTAGGTTCTGCCGGTACTAGTTCTCGATAGTCCGTAGCCCAAACTACGTTCGGAAATTGCATAAGGGAATATAGTAGAAGATTTGCCAGGAGCTTCAACTCAGATTCAAATCGTTGTTGAAGATTCGACCGATAAAAAGGTATTCTTCTAAATTAATTTCGGATGCACGAATTTTATTTTGATCGTTCGTCATCAAAAGTTTTTATCTAGAGCTCATTTTGGCGTTTGCCCATCCAGTTATTTTTTTCAATAATTATTTGCAAAAACAAAGATCTTGGCTGTCTTACCTCCAACAAAACAATACACAAAACAGGCAATTTTTGGCGGCACGACAGCGGCGCTAGGCGGCGCTGTTCGAGGGCTATTTTTGGGCCTTTTTCGAACTGTTTTCGAGGCGTTCTTCAAAGCATCATGTGGCTCTAGATATTTAAACTATTTTTTCAAAAAAAAAACGGGTGCAAAAAGACCATTGAAAAAAGCCCAAACATGGGTTGTTTGGCGCGGCGGTGTGACTACCTGTGGCGGTAACTGTTGGGTAGTTTTTCGGGTTGTTTTTTGGGACTGTTTTCGAGAAAAAAAAATTTAGGACTATTTTTTGATATAAAAAAATGTCGAAAATGGAGTACCGAGGTGGCGACAATAGCCGCCTGAAGGTGGCGGCACTAGGTAGCAGTGACGGGCTAGTGGTGTGCCAGCAGTAGTGACTCAGTCTGGGGCTATTTTTGATCCTCTTCTGATATGTTTGATACTAATATATGATATACTTGTATATTACACAATATCAGAGAAGCCTGATGCAATCAAGATATAACAAACTGGCAAGAAAGAGAATTATTACAATTTATCCTCTACAGAAAACTAAAACGTTTCAGCGTTTCACTTTGATCATAAAAGCGGGATATATGCAAATCGTGTTTATATATATATATATATATATATATATGAACTGCGTGAATAATTGCATATCTGTTTTATTTATCCTGTAAATTTAAATAAGTCAAAAATTTAGTTTTAATTAAAATATTTTATAATGAAAAATAAAATTTAATTTTTTTTAATTAATTAATTTTAATTAAATAGAAAAACTTTAGATATTTTATTTTTTTCAAAATATCACGTTTAAGAAAATTTTTTATAAAATTGGATATCTTGAAAAAACATAAAAATTAATTCTAAATTTTGAATTAATTGAATGAAAAAATATTTAACCGAAATAAATTATCTTTTCAAAAAATATGAAATAAAAAATAAAATAAATAAATGCCTTTAATCACTACCTTAGCTAAAAAGCTAAAGAAAAAACTGTACATTTATTAAATTTTATTTGTTACGCATGTAAACACGAAAAGATGGTTTGACAAAACGGAATCTTTGGAATCGTGTACACAGAAAAATGTTTGATTCTTTCAGATCGTGTGATTTTTAAAATTAATAAATTTATTTTAATTTAACGAATTTTTATAACCCACAAAAAAATATTTTAAAAATCTAAGTGAGAAAGAAAATTTATTCACAGATATCTTCATCACCAGTTTGTAGGCATTGTAATTAAATCCTGTGTGTTGGCAGTAAGGCCTTTCTCCCCTTCGAACAAATTAATTGCGGTATCACCAGTACAAACCTCCTTTAGGGATAATTCTGGATAATTGTTAGTGTGGATCACTTCTCCATCTGAAGCGATTCATTACGAAGCAATTAATTTGAAATTAGGTGATGGTTAATACTTAACTGTATATAATAGTATTCTCTCCATCTAAGTCACTGTTATTATATACTTGACTAAAATTATGCCAGTTATTTAATTTTACTTGGCAGGATTAGTTGCCTAAATAGTAAAATTAATAGGAATTGTCATGTTTGGATAAACGATGGATAGTAGACGTCCTCCCATCGAGACATGCTATTCACAGGATACCAGGTTGCTGGCGAATTTCTTTTAAAATGGTAGAGAGAACCAAATTAAAATAAATTCAAAGTATACTCATGATAATTAACGGTATTTTAATTATGTGATTTTTAAAAATAAAATGACTTTCAATTCACTCACGATTATACTCAAAGAAAATAAACTTACGGAACCAAATTTTGTTTACTAAAAAAGTAACTTGAAAATTACTTTAACTACCAAAGGTATTTCTTCAATACTAGAAAATGTGTTTGTTTCTAAAAAAGATTCTTCTTTTGGGCCGAAATGCATGAAGAAGAAAAAGGTTCAAAAATAGGGTGGCACGATTTTTAGGATAGTTAGTGGGTCATATACTGGTGTGAAAAAGTCGAAAGACATATGATTTCACTACAACCAGACACGACACTAGAAAAAATAATGTGCAGTTTATCTCTGCAAGTTAAACAATCGGGATAATTTCTGTTTACTAGTTGTGGAAACATGTTTAGCGGTGTTATCTATTAGTACCTGGTGTGTAGATACGGGAGCCACTAATCATGTCTGCAATTCTTTGCAGGGGTTCCAAGAAATCAGGTAGCTCATTGATGGAAAAATATACCTATATATAGGCAATAATACAAGGGTGGTAGTAGTTGTAGTAGGAGATGTCACTCTCAATTTTAGTAGAGATGGGATACTTCTTCTGAAAGATTGTCTTCATGTACATTTGATTAGAAAAAATTTAATTTTAGTCTCGAGCTTAATAAAGAACAAATATTCTGTTCATTTTGGTGACTCTGTCGTTGTGAAAAAAAATAAACATTTTATTTGTTCTGGTACAATGTTAGATGATCTGTATGTCGTATCTCGTATCTCGTATCTCTCCTACACTGTAATTAACTGAAATGAATAACACATCTAATTTACCTTATAGGAGAAAATTTTCTTCTTTAATGAACCAAACGTTTCTTTGGCACTTACGCTTGGGTCATATTAATCTAAAAAGGATAAACAGACTAGTAACAAATGGACCTTTGAGTTCATTAGAAGTAGAGGTACTTTTAGATTGTGAATCTTGCTTAGAGTGTAAGATGATCAAGAGGCCCTTTTCGACCAAAGGCTATAAAACTAAAGAACCGTTGAAGTTAATTCATTCTGATGTGTGTGGTCCTATGACAATCTGAGCTAGAGGTGGCTTTGAGTACTTTGTTAGTTTTATTGATGACTACTTAATGTATGAATACATTTACCTAATGCACCATAAGTCTAAATATTTTGAAAAATTCAAAGAATTCAAAGCGGAGGCAGAGAAGCGTTTAGATAAAAGTATCAAATCACTACGATCTAACCGTGGTGGGAAATACCTCTTTAGAGAGTTTAGGAATTACTTGTCATCAGAAGGGATTATATCCCAGTTAACTACACCTGACACTCTGCAACAAAATTGTGTAGCAGAAAAAAGGAATAGGACTCTTATGAAAATGGTAAGGTCCATGATGAGTTATTTAGGATTACCCGATTCGTTTTGGGGACTCGCTTTAGAGACAGCGGCTTATATTCTGAACTTGGTACCTTCTAAGTTAGTATCTTCTACTCCCACAGAATTGTGTACAAGGCATAAACCTAGTCTGAAACACATTCGGGTTTGGAGGTGTTCAGCATATGTGCTGATAGGACAAGCGGATAAGTTAGAACCGAGGATAGAAGTTTATTTTTTTATGGGGTATCCCAAAAGAATAAAGAGTGGTCTATTTTATAATTCTAAGGATCAAAAGATCATTGTTAGCACCAATGCCCAATTTTTGCAAAATGATTATATTATAGACCACAGGCCCAATAGCAAAATTATTCTAGAAGAACTAAGAGAAAATACTAGCAGAACGAAAAAAATCACAAGTCACTGATATTCTAACACCTGAGACAAGTGCAAATCAAGAACATGGTGCTGATGCACATGGTTCAGATTCTGCATAGCGTGTTACTGTTAGTACACAGACATAAGTAGTGCCTCATTGTAGTGAGAGAGTTGTTCATCAACCTGATCGGTATATGTTCTTGAAAGAGTCTTTTAACAAGATCCTAGAAGAACTAGATACCGAGCCCTGTAACTACAATGAAGCACTTCAGAACAAAGATACAGATCTTTGGCAAAGTGCTATGAATTCAGAGATGGAGTCTATATATTCCAATTAGGTTTGGAAACTTGCAGAATCACCCAAAGAGATAAAACCCATTGGATGCACGTGGATTTACAAGAGAAAGAGAAAAGAAGATGAGAAGGTTAAAATCTTCAAAGCTAGACTTATTGTAAAAGGGTTCACTTAGAAAAAAGAGATTGATTATGAGAAAATCTTTTCGCCGGTAACCATACATAAGTCTATCTAAATTCTCTTATCCATTGCCGCTTATTTCGATTGCGAAATCTAAAAAATGGACGTCAAGATAGCTTTTCTTAACGAAAGTCTTGACGAATGTATTTATATGATACAACCAGACGAATTCATTGTAAAGGGCCAAAAGCACATGTTATGCAAGCTGAAGAGATCCATTTATGGACTTAAGCAGGCATCAAGATCTTGGAACACTCGATTTGATCAAGCCATAAAATCTTATGATTTTGATCAGAGTCCGAATGAGTCCTGTGTGAACAAGAAGCGTGACGAAAGTCTGGTGATTTTCTTAGTATTTTATGTAAACGATATCTTCTTCATTGAAAACGATGCGGGGACATTATCATGGTTAAAGTATGGTTATCTGGGCAGTTCGATGTGAAGGACTTGGGAGAAGTCAGTTATATCGTTGGGATCAAGCTGGTGCAAAATCGAAAACAAAGAATGTTGGGCATATCACAAGCAAAGTATATCGATGATATCCTTACTCATTTTAGCATACAGGATTTCAAGAAAGGGTTTCTCTCTTTCAGGTATAGAATCACTCTATCCAAGGATCAGTGTCCTAAAACACTTAATGAGATAGAGAAAATGAAGGCGGTTCCTTATGCTTCGGCAGTAGGAAGCCTCATGTATGTTATACTTTGCACTAAACCCGACATCTGCTTTGCTGTTGGCATGGATAGCAGATATCAGTCTAATCTAAGACAGGAGCATTGAACAGCGGTAAAGAATATAATTAAGTACCTGAAAAGGACTAAGGATTATATATTAGTTTACCAGGCAAACACTCTAGTACCTTTAGGGTACATAGACTCAGATTTTCAGTCAGACATAGAACTTACATCAGGAAACAATATTGCTGATCTTTTACAAAGAGCTTACCAGCTAAGACTTTTGATAGTCATGTAGAGGGCACGAGAGTCAGATTTATGACAGCATAGTTTTGAGTATAAGTGGGAGATTGTTACGGTTGGTATACTGAAAACTATGTTTTTAGTATTTAATTTTATTTTAATAAAATGAATTTTTTATTTTATGAGAATCTTTATGAGTAATGCATGTGTATCATTTCTTTAATGTTATGCATAGATATCCGATATTCTGTATAGTATTTAATCTGGTGTGTAGAGTATGGCTTGCATACAGAATATCATATTTTAGGTTCTTGCAGAATATAAGTTTTATATTCACAGTTTAGATGGAAAAAGGCATACCATTGGTACGAATGTAGCACAGAGTTTTAGTAGGTCTGTCTTAGTTATGGAGAACAGATAATAGCGTTGTCTATTGTTCCGACTCTTTGTACTAGTACACTTTGTGTGTATTGAATGGGACATTTGGGGTAATTAATTTTATACTGACTATATAAATTAATTCACACTCCAAAGTTATTATGAATAGTATTTATCCTCTTAATCCTGAAATAATTATTGATTTACGTATATTTAATATTTGTTGTTTGATTCATTAGAGGGTGCGATCTTGTATGAGTCTATATTTTTGGTGAGTTAGATAGCGATATTATTTATATGGTGAATATTAATTATTGATGGAATCTACATCCCGAAAGATCAAAATTGACGGTACCCCCTTAAAGAAGTTTATAAGTTTTGACCGGATCAAACTCTACAGGAGAATTTGATTATCCGGTGGTTAAATAAGTTAAGCAAAAGGGCATAAGAAATAAAAAGATGTCGATTAAATTAAATTGTCAGTAATTAATTTTAATTAGCGGGTATCATAAATCTTAACGTGGGGAGAAATAGTAAGCATTTAATAATAGGAGCTCAATGCAAAAAGGTCTTGAGATTATGGGTCAAAATATAATTATAGTTCTTAGTGGTGTGAACTGTAATTTAGTATTTTATGAAAATTGCAGAAATCGCTGCTAGTTTTCTATAATTACAGAAATCGCTGATAGATGTCTGTGTTCCATTGGAAGTCTTATTCATAATTACTCTCCAGGTCCCTGCTGTAGCCTTATATATTTACGGGTAAGCTGAACCAGTTTTATAACATAACTTGTCTTTCAAGACTAAATATATTTGAGTTCTGTCAGTATGAGTTCTCGATAGTCCGTAATCCATACTACGCTCGAGAATCGCATAAAGGAATACAGTAGAAGATCTAACAGTAACTTCAACTCATAATCAAATCGTAGTTGAAGAATCAACCGGTAAAAAGGTATTCTTCTAAATTAACTTTGGTTGCACGGGCTTTATTTTGATTGTTCGACGTTAATAGTTTTATCTGGAGCCCGTTTTGGCATTTGCCCGTTCAGTTAATTTTTTACCGAAAATCATTTACAAAAATAAAGATCTTGGTAATTTTACCTCCAGCAGACTTACTATCAAGTTGAATAGGACTGGTGCGGCGCCGAGATTTTGGTTTTTTACAAAAATAGAGAATTCAAGAGTTATTTTGAAAATTTTTAACACCTTGAAAATAAAAAAATTTTGAAAACCCTCTTATTGAAAAATGGAGTAGCCACATGGCTTTTGCAAAAAATCAAGAAAAATAAAAAGAGACACTGATCTTTAAAACGTTTAACAAGAGAAAACATGGATTTGGGGGCTAAGGTACGAATCTGAGAAGGTATTAAGCATCCCGTTTTGCCTAATTGTGAGGTTGGCCTCTACTAATCATTATTGGTTCTTAATTAAAATTTTCAAATACATGCAAATATAGAAAGTAGAGGTAAAGAGGGAACAATCAAAATCAAGTAAGAAAATGCATATTCTAAGTATTTAAACAGATAATAAAAGAAAACAGAGCATAAAAAAAACCTAATTCCTAATCATGCTGGATCTATACTAAATGATACATGATGAAAGTCGCATGAAACAAATGATAAACCATAAAATGAACCTCTAAACTCTAATCATGTAATAATAACACTAATGATGCATGGTAAGCATAACATGGGTTTAACTAAAGGAAAAACAATTATAAAAATTTCTAAACCTCAAGCATGCTGAAGCCACACTATAGACTGCATACTGGATGTCATACATAACATGAAAAAATACTGTAAAAGCAAAATTAAGCTACTGGAAATAGAAAAAAAAAGGTTGCGACCGTAAGATATGCATGTCGTGGTCGCAAGGAGAAAAAGGGATGAAGGGCACAGGCACAAGGATCGATGTTGCGACCGTACTGATGTAAGTGCCAGAGAGTTGCATCAACAACATTGATTGTATTGACCATAAGGAATATAGGTACTGTTTTGATGAATTTTATGAAACAGAGTGTGGGAGGTGCTAATATACAATGTGAACAGAATTACAGAAACATTCAAAAATAATTCTAATCAAAAGTGATAGAAATATAAATTCTTTAATATTAACAAAACTAGTAAATAGGCATGTGAGCGATTCAACTACGAATATGAATTGTGATCAAAATGATAATATCAAATCGAAAAACATGGATATGTAAATAATAAATTGAAATTAAAATTTTAACCCAACAAACAAATGTACCTATAAGACGACGATCTTGGTGTGTCCTCAAGTCATAGGATGTGACGATCGTCTATCCGTTCCTTGAGAAATGCCTCAATTTTAGTACTCGGGGATAAAAGGACAATAGTACGCCGGCCCGTGAGCAATTCGACTGACAAAGTATTGACATACTTTCAAATTATCCTCCAAAAATTGTACCAAATGTAAGTTTATATAGAAAATACCACCCAATGAGGTCGTGACGTCCAAGGCTCAGAATATTTTCACAAAGGTTGTGGTCGCCACCTTTAAAGGTTGCAACAGTGAAGATGAATGTTGCGACCGTGACATTTTTTAGGGTTTCCAAGGGTTTCATGTTACGATCGTGACAATCAAGGTTATAGGCACAAGACTCAAAGGTTGCGAGCGCAACTATTTAGGCCAGTGAACAACTGGGTCGCAAGGTTTAAAAGTTGCAGTCTCAAGGTTCAAAAATTGTGATCTTGTGGTTTAATTTCACGAAATACTAATTTTGAATCATTTTTCGATGATCATTTAGAGACTTTGCATGTCATTCCACTTTGTTTTCATCATTGGATTAATTTGGATAAACCTAAGATTCGGCAGGGTCGAATCGGGGTGTTTATAGTTGCCCTTGTTTGATACAACTTGTATAGTAACGCGTAATACGAGTTATAGCAAAGATCCAGAGGTAACATCCATTTGACTGAGCCATCAATCTTAGGCTACAAACACACAAGCATTCATATGATGGTGGTCGTACTTGAATTTTCATCGAGCTGCCTACTACCCCTTTGCTAGGGATCAAACCAAAATGTAATTTCGAAACAAATGCAAAAGATGCATGATGCAAGATGCAAAACGTGATGCAGATACTAACAGGTTAAAAGATACCCTAAAGGTCAAGTCAAGATCTAAAGGAGCACAAATAAACAATAATTCAAAAATTTTAAAGAAATTTTTGAACATAGAATGTATGTCTAGGTTTCCCTGGTACTTATGATAAATGCATATATTTAAAGAAATCGAAACTCGAAACATTGCCACAGTTAAAATGCAATTAAAATATTTCAAAATGCAAATTAAAAACTTGATAACGAAAGAGACTTGAAACTTGTAACAAAAAAAAATGTAATCACACCATACAAAACTTCGAACTAGAGACCCAAGATAATAGACTTAGACACTTGAATAAGGATCTAGCAAAATACCTAAATGACCAAGGGAGTAGGGCTTTAAAACACGGGTGCCTGGGGAGTAAGGCTTTAAAACATAGGTGCCTAGGGAGCAAGGCTTAGGGTACCTGAGAAGTAGGGCTCGAAACATAGGATGCCTAGCATACTAGGGCTTGGGGTGCCTGGGAAGCAAGGCTTATGGTGCCTGAGAAGTATGGCTTAAAACATAGGATGCTTAGAGTAGTAAGGCTTAGGGTGCCTGGGAAGCAGGGTTTAGGGTGCCTGATGAGCAAGGCTTGAAACATAGGATACCTAGCACACTAGGGCTTAGGGTGCCTATGGAACAAGGCTTAGGGTGCTTGGGAAGCAGGGCTTAGGATGCTTGAGGAGCAAGGATTGAAACATAGGATGTCTAGCGCACTAAGGCTTAAGGTACCTGGGAAGCAAGGCTTAGGATGCTTGGATAGCAAGGCTTGAAACATAAGATGCATAGCACACTAGAGTATAGGGTGTCTAGGAAGCAAGGCTTAGGGTGCCTGATGAACTGAGCTTGAAACATAGGATGCCTAGCGCACTAGGGCTTAGAGTGCCTAGGGAGCAGGGCTTAGGGTTCCTGAGAAGCAGGACTTGAAACATAGGATGCCTAGCACACTAGGGCTTAGGATGCCTGAGAAGCAGGGCTTGAAATATAGGATGCCTAGCCCACTAGGGCTTAGGGTACCTGAGGAGTAGGGCTTAAAACATAGAATGCCTAGCGCACTAGGGATTAACAAACCTAAGACGCCTTTTGGACTCAAGACCTAACCTTTTGGACTCAAGACCTAAACAATGCTTCACATATGACTAGGGGTAGACAAGTTGGTGGAAGAAAGTCTCTTGGGTATACTAAACAAGATCAGAAAAATTATCTTCGAACCAAGAGACAAACTGATTTGGCATGTGGTGAAGCATCTAGTGTGTTGAAGTACTTCCAAAATAGAACAGTGGAAAACCCATATTTTTTCACGTAATCTAATTAGATAGTGAGGAGCAAGTAACTTATATATTGTGGGCCGATGCTCAAATGATAATGGATTATGTTCAATTTAGTGATGCGATTAGTTTTGACACTACCTACAAAATTAATAAAGAGGATAGGCCTTATGAGTTTGTTGACTTTAATTATCATTTTCAAAAAGGGAAAAATATATATTCAAGCATCTTAGCTCTAGTAATTAGTTGAGTTTATTTTGGTCTTAATAGGTACATTTTGATGATTTTAGTCATTTATTATATTGTTTTTAGTGTTTATATTATTAATGCAAAAAAATCAAGTTTAGTAGATATCGTTGAGTATCTGAACAAACTATATTTTATTTGAGAGATTTTGGGCTAGATTCTTTTTAAGAGACTTGTATTCTAATAAGTCTCATCTAAGAATTATATTCCATTAAATCTTATTTTATAATTTTTTATACCCAAATTACCCTTAATATACCATATACTGCCCACCACTGCCAACACCACTCCTCAGCACTACCAGCACCACCGCCACCACCATCACCACAGCCACTGCCAACATAATCACTGCCGCCGCCAACACCACCACCACCACCGCCGCCGCCATCATTGCCGCCGCCGCCGCTGCCGCCACCACCACCACCATCACCGCCGCCACTCTATATCGCCACCACCACTAGATTCGTCGGAGATAGATAAAAAATCAAGAAATTTTCGTTATAGATCTGAAATGTCTTATTTGTTATGAATGTCTCATTCTGGTTTCGAATCTGAAAATAAGATATTATTATCAAATATCTCATTTGTTATGAAATTCCTAAAGACATTTCTTGAATAAATGAGACATTTCATTACAAATGTCTCATTTTTCAAAATAAGATATTTTATGTAAATGACACATTTTTTAAATTAATTTGTATGTGAATGTGTAAATGTCTTATTATTTTTGAACAAATAAAATATTTCATTTGTATAACTATAAATGTACCATTATTATTGAAATGAGACATCATGAGACCAGTCCACCACCATACCATAACTACCACCATACATACACACACACACACGCGCGCGCGCAGAGAGGGAGAGAGAGAGATTCCACCACCACACACACACACACACAGCCGCAAGGCCAGATAAGGAGATCACATCCTCAACGACTAGGAGAAGAAGTTCAACGATTGGGAGATCTACGTCCTCACGTCCTCCTAGGAGATCGGTGTCCTCACGTCCTCCCTCTGTTGGCCATGTCGTCCTCATGTCGTCCCTTTGTTGCTCATTATCGCCATCGCCGTCGCCATCCACAGTGAGAGGCGACAAGGGCAGCAGATTTGGTGGTGAGGTTACTAGAAGGATAGAGAAAGAATGAGATAGGGCACGACAAGGAGCGTGAGATAGGTTTGGGGAATAAGGGCATATCTATCCAAATATTTAATAATTTTAAAAAAAAACAAGACTTTTTGGAATATTCAAAAAGTGATTAGGTCTTTGTGGAATACAAGTCCCCTAAATGGGACTTCTAATTAATTTTTTTATTATATTTTTATTAAAAAATAAATGGAATTGGAACGTCACCAATCATTTACTTTAACACAAATAAAATTTGTTTAAGTACTTAACTATATTTGATTAATTTTATTTATATATATATAATCAATACACTAAAAATAATAAAATAAATTATTTAAATCATCAAATTAAATCCATTTTAGACCTAAAATTAATTTAACTAAATTGATCCAGTCCTATTTAGGTGTGTTCATGGTTTGATTTGATTTGATATTGAACTAAACCAAGAATCAAACCATTCTGAATGGTTTTAAGAGTTTAAGAATCAAAATCGAACTGTATGTAGGGTAAGTATTTTTGCCAACTTTATGGTAAAAAATTATATATTTATTTGTTTAATTTTTCTATTAATTTTTTTTTATTTATATTATTTTACTTTACATTTTATTTTCTCACTTATTTCATAGTCTTACAAAGAGATCACCCATATCTGTAAATTATAAACTATATTTTATTATTTTTCATCTATTATCAATAGTTTATGAATTAATAATATTATGATGTTATAAAAAAATAAATAATAAAAGAGAAAAAATAAACAAAAAGAAAAGATGCAAAATAAAATAAATAGTGTTTTTTAAGTTTTTTTTATATATAATACATAATATAAATAGTATCAATAGGTAACGGATCGATTCGGTTCCATACGATTTTTTGAAGGTAAATTTGTAAACCGAATCATAAAAAATGTTTCCTAATTATTTAAAACCATAATTAAATAGTTTACCAAAAAAATAGTATTAAACCTTACAATTTGAATTGATTTGAACCAATTTCATGTTTCCATCGATTTTTAAACACCCGAGTCTTGTTGGGACTTGACTCTTTACAACACGGGTGTTTGGCAAAACTTCATACTATAAATTTTACCTTTTTTAATACTAATTTTAGCTATAAACTCTAATGTGAGACCCCGACCTTTTTCATTTTGAAAATAATTTAAATGTTGATGGGGAGTTAAAATTAACTCTTGACCTTGGTAAAGTTTCCTGGAGAATTTTTCCATGTGTTGGGTGGACAGTGGCAAGTCAGTCAACTGAGAGGGTTAATCCAGTCGATTGAATTCTCTCGGGTGTGGTCCAGTCGACTGACCTGTGACGGTGGAGAATTTTTACGATTCAAGTAGCAATTCAGTCGACTGACCTAGAGGGTTCAGTCGACTGAGCTAAGATATTTTGGGCATGGCTTATAAATATCAGTGTTTGAGAGATATTTTGAGATATTTTGTTCAAATTTGGTTTCTCTCTCATAAAACCTCTGCCTTCTCTCTAGATTATGATGGGCTCGGGGTTCGATTTTCAGCGATTTGACAGTGGATCCTTGCTATTGGTGCCGGGGGCTTCGCGTTCATCCGGACAGAATACCGTTTCATCGAGGTTCAATTTTCAAGACGTCAAGCTTTTGGCTCAACAAGGTAGGATCCTATACTATGTTGTCTTTAAAGGATGCTACGTGCAATTATATGCTTTTCACCTAGTGGTTATATTTTAAATATCATATTTTATGTTTAAACCTTGTTTTATTCGGGTAAAAAGCATGTTTTACTCTTTTCTTAGTTTATTACATGATATTTGAACTGGTGGATGTCCGTGGTTTTCAAAAGGAGGTTTGAAAACGAGATGATTTATGTAAAATCTGGAAAATCGTATTTTTTTTAGGTCTGAAGCTAACCCTTGGGGTTGAGCTTGGATTTTTTAAAATGTGTAGCCGTGATGTGAGATCATTTCTATGGTTATGGAAACGATATGATGTTATGTCACACCCCAAACTCTAGGGTCACGTGAAAAGCCACCACAACACTAAAAATATTTAACAGTTGAAATAGAAAGGTGTACCCAATGTTCACTCTCATAACAGAAAACATACAGTTCCATACATGCATAATTATATTACCTCAAGGCGTACAACAACTCGCCTTAAAAAATAGGCATCACATGTAAAAGAGTACATGTCCACCAAAAAGAAAAACTCAATCCAGTCTTCCATCATCACGAGCACCTCTAGGTTAACTCCATGTAACCATTTTCACGTGAAAAAGGTTTGCACAAAATCCCACACCGTGAGCCGAATCCCAATAAAACAAGACTATGAAGCCATAAAGTAAGATATGCAATTATAGTACAAGTTGACTTAACTCAAAC
This sequence comes from Heliamphora ciliata, assembly GCA_032360265.1. Classification (NCBI taxonomy): domain Eukaryota; kingdom Viridiplantae; phylum Streptophyta; class Magnoliopsida; order Ericales; family Sarraceniaceae; genus Heliamphora; species Heliamphora ciliata. Next base: position 3,385 of record JAUMHN010037024.1, on the reverse strand, counting down.
CTAGGAGTCTAAAAATAAATTTCCATCCTTAAAACCATGCATTGCAAACAGTGCAAATACGTGCCATAGTTAAGGGAAAAACAGTAACAAAATTGTATTTCTTCACTCGGGTCACATAGCTAGGGCTGTTTAACAACCCGCCCAACCCACCTAACCGCCCCGCATCCGCCCGCACCACACCGACCCAAACAAATTTAAAAGGAAGAGAATGGTGGGTTGGGCAGGTTGTGAATGAAATTTAGTAGGTCGGTTGGTGAGTCGGTTTCAAATCATGCAACCCGCCCAGCAACCGACCCGCACTGCACATGTTTTTTAGTTTTAAATTTTTAATCCCAGCACCTCCTTGAAACAAAACAGTCAAAACACAACAAATCAGTAAAATATTTCTATAATGTTTATCTAATTTTTAAATTGGGGCAGCGTGGGTTGCAGATTTTTTTAAACCGTTCATTTAAATATTACTGTTTATTGATTTAAACTATTCATTTAAATATTGTTGTTAAATATTTAAATATTTAAATATTAAACTATGGCAGCAGGGTTGTGGGTTTATTTGATAACCCACTTAAACAATAAATTTTAGAATTTCAATTGTCTATTTAATTTTTAAACCGCCAATCCGCCCAACCCGCCATTACAAAACTGCCCAAAAAATAACTAATTCGTCGATTTTATAAAGTGGATAGTTCGGCAGTGGATTAAAATTTTTTATACCGCCATAAATGGTTTGATTAATGAATTTTTACTCAATTCGCACCGCACCGATTCGAGCACATCCCTACACACAGCCGAGGAAAATAAGATAAAATAATTTTTATGTATCGACTCTGCCATATACATAGACAAAGGCAACAACTATAGGCTGTTGCCCATTACCTATTCCTGAATCATTTAAGGCCTGCTAGGTAATGGCAAGTTCTATACAGAGTCACAACAACACAGCCACACACGGGGGCAACCGACTCTTTACGGAATGCCACGATCAAGGGAAGAAACACCCAAACCATGATCTTTACGGATTACCACGATCGAAGGAAGAAGCACCCAAACCAAACACTGTTACGGTACATCTACGAATCATTTAAAAACCAGTACGTAGCTCGACTACAAAAATACTTCCACAATTATACATCAACGTGTATAAAGATCCATCCATTAACATGGAGATCAAACAAATATTTTAAAATATTGCATTGTTTTTATCAAAACGTTTAAAGCTGAGACTCAACCTCGAAAGTTAGCTCCAAACTTCCAAAACACGTTTTTCTCACAATTTTCACAAATCCTCTGTTAAAAAACCACCTTTTTGAAAAACATGAACATCCACAAGTTCATATCATGTAATAAACCAACTAAAAAGTGAAAAATATGCTTTTTATCCAAACAACATGGTTTAAACATGAAAACATGATATCTAAAGCAATTTTAGGCAATTTTAACCGGTGAAAAGATCTATAATTACACGTAGCACCCTTTAAAGACGATATAATCTAGAATCCTACCTCGGTGAGTCAATAACTCAATGCCTCAATCTACATGCAAACACAAACATCGTCAAATTGAGATTCAGCTTGGATGAAAGCGGAGCCCGGAGCGTGGATAACAAGAATCCACTAACTGATCATCAAAAACTAAGCCCCAGGCACTCAAAAGTCTAGAGAGAAGTTGGAGGTTTTATCAGCAAAAGGAGAAACTTAGCTAAAAAGCAACCAAGATATCCAAATATCTGCCTATAGGTGGATATTTATAGGCCATGCCAAAACATAAAAGGTCAGCCGACTAAACCACACAAGTCAATCGACTGAAAAGCCTCTAGAAAACCCAAAAATGGTCCACTACCTCGGGTCAGTCGACTAGAACACACAGGTCAGTCGACTGAACCCCCACTGCTTTAACTTAGTCCACTGAACTCAGCCATTTAGACGACTGAATAGCCACTGTCCAGCAAAACTTGGAAAAATCTCAAAACCAACCAAATGCCACTAACAACATCTAAGGGCAAACAACCTATCATACATTGATGAAAAAATAGTAAAACATATACAACATACTATTCTACATCATTGAAACAAAAATGAACACGTGGATTATATAAATATATAAAAAAATAAAATTGGGTCTCACATGTTATGTATGAGGATAATTAGTACCTGGTTGTGTGCATACTTTTATCTGTTGAATCATATGAAAAATTGCATAATTGGGGCATGTAAATGTCATGCGGTGAAAGACCACTAAGAATTACGTAATTGGGTCATGTAAATGTCCCACGGTGAAAGACCGTGAAGAATTGCATAACAAGGGCAAGTGTTTGTCCTGCGGTAAAAGACCACAAAGAATAGGTTGATTGGGTTAGTATTGTCCCACGATGAAAGACCGTAAAAGAATACAGCATGCATATGACCATGTCGTATATGCTTACTACGTTGTTGGGCATAGTTAGATGTCCTGAGAATTTGGAGAAATAAAACTATTTTTGTGTGTTATGTAATTGCATATCCTACTTTACTACATCATAGTCTATTTCTATTGGGTTTCGGCTCACTGTGTGGGACTTATCAAACCTTTTTCAGGTGAACGTGGTCCTGTAGGTTGACCTTGAGGTGCGTGGAAGTGGCTAATGACAAGACTTTCGTTTTGTTTGGATAGGTAGTTTATACCTTTTTGTATATGTATCATGTTTGGATGCAATATGTTGTAAAGCATATGTAATTCTTATGGATGTATGCATGATTTATGCTTTCGAGAGAACCATAGGTTGTTATTTTCTATAGTTTCTTACTAAGTTTTCCGTTGGTTGGTGCAACAGTTTATAAAAAGGAGTTTCAAATGGTTTAAGTTTCATTCAAACTCTTGTGCTTCGAGAAAGATTTTGGAACGGCCTAAACTTCTTTTAAAAAGAAAGATTTTCTTATCTAAAAACATGTATTTTGTTTTTTGAAGGATTAGATTGTGGGCCCATAACTGTAGTCTCTTGGGCTACTTTTTAAATTAAATAAACCCTCGGTAGTACATTTTTACAAAGGTTTTAGCCTCGTTTGGGCTTTATGATTTTCATCTCTTTGTGTGGGCAGTTTTGGTGGTTGTTCGATGGCTTTTCGTGTGATCCGGAGTTTGGGGCGTGACAACTTGGTATTAGAGCTCTGGGTTCGAATACGTATGAGCTATGGGAAGAGGGTGCGTTGCATTGTGAGGAAAGATGTGTGTGTGCTTGGTTGCCTATGTTTAGAACATAAGCATGATAGCTTGTTGTGTATATGTGAGTATGGAGGTTGGATTTTAGGATTGATTAGTCTTTCCTTCGGGCATTTGGATTAACAAACTTGGGAGCCAAGTTAGAAACGCGTTTTGCGGACGTGATTTCTAGCAAGGAATCTAAGTGGGT
>JAUMHN010036918.1:0-28667 GCA_032360265.1 Heliamphora ciliata | reverse complement strand
ACATGCATGCAAAGAAAACATGTCAAAAATGTACACAACATAAGCTAAGCAATCAAAACCCTAAGTAGCCTGATTTTATAAACTTATTCAATTTCTACCACCAACTTTAAATCATCATAACTAAATGTAGAAAAATGGTATTAAAGTGAAGTTTCTGTCCAGATCACTAATTTTGAGTTATCGTTAATTCAAAATTGGTTTGAAGTGATTTCATTGGGTACAACTCCATATATCTCATTTTTGCTAAAGAGTATCAGATCTTGACCACTCTGAGTTGCAGACCTAAACACCATAAGTTAGAGTGAGAACCGATCTTAGGTCAAAACACAAAACATGTTGAGGACATAGTTATCTTTCGGTCCACCAAAAAGGAGACACAATTATGAAGTTTTAGTAGGTCAAAATCTTTCCCAAAGTCACTGTTAAGGTTCACTGATTGACAGACCTCTCTGTTACATATTTTTGTGAGACTTAAAACCTAACTGTTTATAAGTCAAATCCAAAAGTGGTAAACATGAACTTTGTAGCTAACATGCTAAAATAGTTACTGAGAAACAATAATCCCAAAATACCCTCGGATGATATCCCAAATGCTTTGAGCATTCTCTGTTAAAAACACACTCTGCAGACCCTTTTTAGGCTGACTGAACCCTTTTTATAAATTAGCCAAATTCTCAAATGTTTACCAAATAACTTGTCCAAACTCAAAACATGAAACTTGTAGGGGATATCTTAAATTAGAAGCTCACAAAAAATCAGACATATACCCCTTGATTTGGTCCTCCAAAACTGTGGCCAACAGAGGCCCAATTTCTAGGATTTTCTCTGTAAAGTGCTGAAGGGTTTTTACTAAAACAAAATAAATGACCTTTTTACCTTAGAAATTGACCTTAGTCGTAAACATGAAAGTTGTAGGATATATATTTATCTAATTGGTGTTAAAATTTTAGAAATTAAATCATTGTTTAAGTACTTCAAAATACTGTCACAACTTTAAAACTAGCAATTAAACTTGTACCTAAAATTGGCTAAGTGTTCGAATGGTGTGCTACTCATGAGACTTGAGTATGTGAATCTTATATGAATCTTGTGAGTAATTAGTACATGAAAATGACGCCTTTGATAAAATGAACTCCTGCTGATGGTTCAATTTCATGTCGCTTAAATTGTGATTATGCTTCGCATAATTGTACTATAAGTTTTAGTGAGTTGTACCTTATGTTTTAAAAACTTATAGTTTATGCTATATTGGTTTGTATGTCATGCCTTGTTTAGTTTCATACCATGCTATTATTAAGTTGTACTTCAAGATACGAGTTGTTGTACCATAAGCATCATTGCATTACACTTTGGACATCTTGTGGGTTGAGTTTTGTGCCCAAATTATTGGTCAGAGGATTTAGAATAAGGATGGAGGATTTTAAATAATATCATGATTAGAGAGTCCTTGTTGATGAGGGGTGTTAATAATGGGCCATGTACGTCCTGAGCTGTGTTACGTCCTGAGCCGTATTACGTCTTAAGCCGAGCAGCCGTTATACGCCGCCGTGATCGGGAACGCTGATGAACGGGAACCTAACATTCGAGAACGTAGTAGTACCATTCGGGTTATTATAATCATATGTAGACTTTGGGCCATGTGCGTCCTGGGCCGTGTTACGTCCCGAGCCGTATCACGTCTTGAGCCGAACGTCTGCTATACGCTGTCCTGATCGGGAACGTTGGTGTACGGGAGCTTAATGTGTGGGAACGTAATGGTGTTACTCAAAATTTGATTGGTTGATTTATAATCGGTTTGGGCAACTGCATTGCATTCATCTGCATCACGCACTCACACTTCTGTTCTTACATATGCTTACCCTGTTGAAAGCGTTAAATTGTCTGTCTATTTGGCCTTAAAATTGTATTGGGTATTATATGATATGTATTGTAGAATATTTTGTTGTGAGTTTGATAGACGGTTTAGGAAATTTTCTTCTGGGCTTTGGTTCATGTCATTCATGCCACAGGTGAGTGTGATGAGTTCCTTGAGAAAGTTGCCCCCGAAGAAGAAGACGAAATAGAAAAACAAAGTAGTGGCAGGAGCCAGTGGACCCCGATGATGCTAGCTGAAGAATTAGGTTTTTACCTTTTGCTCTTTTTGGATCAATTTCCACGGGCGTATTGTAATTTTGTTAAATTTTTCGGTGAAATTGTAATCGTTACGTACTTATGAACAGTTCAGAACACTTAATGATGTAATATTTATGATATGTAAATATGAATGAATGGTTAGAATATTCCCCTACCTATATTTATGTATGTCCTGACGTGCCTGGAGGACTGGACGTCACAATTTATGTTTTAGATATGGTTTTTGATTTAAAACCATTTTCTTTTTAGGCATTTTCGGTGGATGGAAGTCCATTTGAGGGTTTCTTTTCGACGTTTTGGTGTGAGGCTTGGGCGTGTTGATATTTGAGGGTGTTCGGGGGTTTGATTTGAGGTTTGGAAGCAAAAATATGCAAAAACCGTAGCTCAAAAACACTTTCTGGGTGAGTTTAGTCGACTGAATTCATGAGTTTAGTCGACTGGATCATCATGTTATGAGTTCAGTCGACTGGACCAGGGAGGTCAGTCGACTGAAATTGTTTCTATCTTGGTTCTCTTTTTCCAGAGAGTTTTTCAGTCGACTAGGGGCTTGGGCCAGTCGACTGGGGTCTTATATGGGCTGTTGGTGATGTTTGGGTGGTTCTGTGGTTGGGTGTTGGCTTTCCTCGAGTAGTTTGATCGATGAAAAAGGAGTTTTTACGAAAACTTTTGGAAAAAACGTGTTTACTGGAGGTTTGGAGCTAACCCTTGGGGTTGAGGCTCAACTTCTAAAACATTTTGATGAAAATATGTTTTTACATATGTTGGTTTGATCTCTATGATTCAAGGATTGGATCCCTGGTTTATATATGTGTTGTACAACTATTTTTCTGGAAAAACTTTTTTAAAATGTTTTGTTTGATCTCCATGTTGATGGATTGATCTATATATACATGCATAATGTATATTTGAGAAAGATTTTTGTAGTTGAGCTATGATTTGGTTTTTATATGATTATCTAGACGTACCGGGATGACATGTATTTGGCACCAATTGCTCTCGATAAAAGTCCAGAAACGTGCGCATTGTAGGTACCTTTGTTATCCTTTGGGGTAGTTCCCGTAAAGAAGGTCGGTTTAGGTGCTTTTGTCCCTCGAGTGGTCGCCTGTAAAGTCAGTATTTTCGTCGTGGTGCTCCGTATAGAACTTGTCATTACCTAGCGAGTCTTGAAAGGCTGGGGTCTAGGATAATGGACAGGAGTCTTTAGTTGTTTCCTCTGTCCCCTTGTGATCGAGTGGGTACATAAGATCATATTCTTCTTTTTTCACGATGGTACATTCCGTGAGAGAATAATGTTTTGATTACTGTTTTTCCTTAACTGTGGTGGTTTATTTGCATTATCTGCATAACATTGTTTTAAGGATTGAAAACACGGGTTTTATGAAATAAAACCATTTTGAGACTCGTGGTGGTCTGATGGAAAACCGTTTTGGGATTTGTGGTTGAGTTCGCTCCCACCATATGATTGCATATCCTGCTTTATAGCTTTATAGGCTGTTTTCTATTGGGTTTCGGCTCACGGGTGGAATTTTCTGTAAAACCATTTTCAGGTGATGTTGTGGATGAGGAGTAGCATTGGTGGTGCCCGCGATGGCGGAAGACTTTTATAGTTTTCCTTTTTGGTATGCCTGTTCCTGAAGGCAGGTTTTGAACACTGTAAGGCGATATATTATATGCATGTTGGAACTGTATGTCATTTATATATGAGAGATACACTTTGCTGGGTATTTTATTGGTTTTAACAGGCGGATTTCAAAGTATGAAAACCTATATTTTCATATAAAACGGATGTTTAGTGGATTTTCACATGACCCCGGGTTTTGGGGCGTGACAACTTGGTATCAGAGCTCTGGCTTCAAATACCTAAGAACCATGGGAAAAGGAGTTTATCACCTGGTGAAGTTGAATGTGTATGCTTGCTTGCATGTGTTTAAACATTAATTTATAACATGTTAATAGCTTTCTGAGCGTGAGAGTTGTGTATATATGGGCATGGAGGTTGAATCTCAAGATTGATGAGTCTTGCCTCAAAGCTTTTGGAATAACAAGTTTGGAAGCCAAGTTAGAAACTCGTTTGGCCGACGTGTTTTCTAGTAGAAAATCTGAATAGATTATCCAAATTGATGAGTCTGTCTTGTTAGTTCTCCTCCGTATGTGAGACGTGTTTACATGATCTTAAGTGGCCATGTGATAGCATGATTATGTGTTTATGTTACGTAGTAGCATGCTATAGGAAAGCTTATCGTGTTATATTTCTTCCTATAGAATTATGTCCGCGCGGGGAGTGCGGGGATGGGGTTGCGGCCGAGGCCATGGCCGAGGGCGTGCTTATGCTTATGCTCAGGTTCTAGAAGAAGGAAACATTCCTTCCCCACAAGAACAAGTGGGTGGTGCTGACATAGGTGGCGTTGATGTTGTTCAGGAGATGTTAGCTACTATACGAGTGATGATTAAAGCTATCAAGGCTAGTATGCGGGTTCCTGAGCCAAGAGCTTCTGTGGCCATGAGAGAGTTTCGACGGTTGGATCCTCCAACCTTTTCTGGGGAGCCAAACCCTAAGGTGGCTATTGAGTTGTTGGAGGTGACCACGATGATCTTCGATACTCTGGATATCGAGGAGGATACTCTGCGTGTAAAGTTTGCAGCGTTCCAACTGCGGGAAGATGCTAGAGAGTGGTGGAAGTTCGCCAAGACCACTGTGGATGACACGTGAGCTGCTTTCACGAGAGTCTTCTTGGAGAAGTATTTCCTGAGATCTAAGAGGAATACTTACCGAGAGGAGTTCCTCTCATTTGTTCAGGGAAACCTTTCTGTGGTCTAGTATGAGGCTAAGTTCGCGAATCTGTCGCGGTTCGCACCTGAGATGGTATCTACAGAGGAGTTGCGCACTCGGAGGTTTGAGAGAGGACTTCAACCTGCTATCAAGGATAGAGTTGCAGCTCTAGATGTAGAGGTGTACATCAAGCTAGTGGAAGCTGCTATCCGGGTAGAGAACTCGCTGGCTGAAAGTAGAGAAAGTGGGAGCCAGCAGGGCAGTAGGGATACACAGTTCCAAAGGCGCGGGAAAAAGCGCCAGAGGTCATCTAGACCTAGTTCTCATTTTGCCAGATTGTTTCGGCCGCAGTCGTCTTTATCTACACCTTCAGTGGCTTCGACAGGAAGGCCAGAGCTGAGATGATTGATCTGTTATTGTTGTGGACAGCTGGGACATCGTGCAGTTGAGTGCCAGTAGAAGGGCCATGCTTAGAGTTCGGCGCCAGACCAGTCACAGGCGAGAGACCCACCTATCTGTTTTGGGTGTGGTCTGTTCGGGCATTTTCGCAGACACTGTCCTAGAGAGGGGAATGCCCATGGTGCGACAAGGGCACCAGCTGCTTCATCAGTACAGAGGCAACAGGCTCCTTAGCAGCCTAGGGCTCGGATGTCTAGGTTTACGGAACGAGGTGCTTCAGCGCAGTCGTTGAGGCAACCATCGACTCACGGTTATGGTGGGCAGACCAGACTGCCACAGGCTAGGGCTTATGTACTTGCTTATCCCGATGCTTCTAAGACACCAATTGAACCTGAGGCTGTAGCTACTCCAGCCATGATCAGAGGTACTCTTCTAGTCTTTAGATCATGGGTCAGTGTTCTCATCGACACGGGAGCATCACATTCTTTTATCTCTTCTGGGTTTGCATCTGCATTGGGGTTATGAATAGACCCACTGGGTAGTGCATTGAATGTAGAGACCCCTGTTAGTGGGACTATGGTGTTGAGTAGAGTTTGCAGGTCCTGTGAGTTTGGAGTCGCCGGTCGTTGTTTAGTGTTTGATTTTATCAATCTAGACATGACCACATTTGATGTCGTCTTAGGGATGGATTGGCTGACTACCTACCGTGCCTTTATAGATTTTGAGCGACAGAGAGTGTCGATCTGTACGCCGGAGCGTGACTTCTTCTACTTTGTGGGTGATCAGGATGAGGGCCTGATGTCTATGCAAGGTGTCACTAGGGTTCGAGGAGTTTTGGGTTCTCTCTTTTCTACTCTTAGGTTGGATGAACTAGCTGGGGTTCGAGGAGTGTTACCCCCTGTGGTGTGAAACTATCCGGATGTCTTTCCTGACGATCTGTTCGAGTTGCCACCGAGCCGAGATGTGGAGTTCTCCATTGATATTGTTCCAGGAGCTGCCCCTATCTTTATGCCATTGTAACGCTTTGCACCTGCTGAGTTGCGAGAACTGTACAGTTGAAAGAGTTGCTTGACAAGGGGTTTGTACGCCCGAGTACGTCGCCGTGGGGAGCTCCAGCGCTCTTTGCAAAGAAGAAGGATGGTTCATTGTTGTTGTGTATAGACTACAAGAAGTTGAACCAGGTGATGGTGAAGAATAAATATTCGATGCCGAGGATTGATGACTTGTTTGATCAGTTGACAGGGTCTCGTTGCTTTTTAAAGATTGACTTGAGGTTAGGGTATCATCAGTTGAGAATCAGGGACGAGGACATAGTGAAGACCACCTTTCAGACTCGTTATGGTCACTACGAGTTTCTAGTTATGCCTTTTGGTTTGATGAATGCCCCTGCTACATTTATGGGTCTAATGAACCGTATCTTCCACCCTTATTTAGATAGTTTCGTAGTTGTGTTTGTAGATGACATTCTGGTTTATTCACCCACGAGGGAGATGCACGAGGAGCATCTGCACGTTGTTCTACAACTTCTGAGAGAACATCGCTTGTATCCTGAGATCTTCGAGGGATACATACCGATAAGAGTTCCTCTCTCTTATTCAGGGGAACCTTTCTGTGGTCCAGTATAAAGCCAAGTTTGCGAATCTGTCGCGGTTCGCACCGGAGATGGTATCTACAGAGGAGTTGCGCACTCGAAGGTTTGAGATGGGACTTCGACCTGCTATCAAGGATAGAGTTGCATCTCTGGATGTAGAGGTGTACATCAAGCTGGTGGAAGATGCTATCCGGGTAGAAAACTCGCTGGTTGAAAGCCGCAGGGATAGAGAGAGTGGGAGCCAGCAGGGCAGTAGGGATACACAGTTCCATGGGCGCGGGAAAAAGCACCAGAGGTCATTTAGATCTAGTTCTCGTTTTGTCGGATCGTCTCAGTCGCAATCCTCTATTCCTACACCTTTAGTGGCTTCGACGGGACGGCTAGAGCAGAGAGGATTGATCTGTTATTGCTGTGGACAGCCGGGACATCGTGCAGTTGAGTGCCAACAGCTCAGAGTTCGACGCCAGTCCAGTCACAGGCGAGAGACCCACCTATCTGTTTTGAGTGTGGTCAGTTCGGGCACTTTCCCTGACGCTGTCCTAGAGAGGGGAATGTCCAGGCACTTCAACCTGTACCGTTCCATTTTTTATATATATACATATTTGGTGTTTTGACTCCTTTTTGGCAATTTTTCTTTGATATGCTTATATGCGTTTTGATGCATGTTTTTGTTTAAAAAAAGTATGCGGGGTTGCTTCTCGGGTTTGTAGGGAGTTTTAGTGCGAATTTTAAAAATTAAAAAAAAAGATATTTTAGAGGCCTGTATATATCTGGAGTTAGATATTTTCAAAACTTAACTCCTAAGTTTCCTCCAAATTCTCTATGCCTTCTCTCTAACTTCTTGGGGGCCCGGAGCTCAATTTTCAACGATCCAACAGCGGATCCTTGCTATTGGCACCATGGTCTACGCATCCATCCGGACGAATTTTGATTTCTACGAAGCTCAAATTTGCATGTAGGTCGAGGCGTCGGGTTTTTAACCCAACGAGGTAGGATCTCAGATTCCACTGCTGTATAAGGGTGTAATATGTAATCTTGTGCATTTCTACCGTTTAAAAATACATGAAAAGGTGATTTATATTTTAGATCTGGTTTTGATTCAAAACCATTTTCTTTTTTGACGTTTTCGGTGGATGGAAGTACATTTTGAGAGTTTCTTTTCGAGGTTTTGGCGTGAGGCTTAGGCGTGTTGATGTTTGAGGGTGTTTGGGGGGTTTGATTTGAGGTTTGAAAGAAAAAACATGCAAAAATTGTAGATCAAAAACACTTTCTGGGTGAGTTCAGTCGACTAGACTTGGGAGGTCAGTCGACTGAAATTTTCTGTCTTGGTTCTCTTTTTCCAGAGAGTATTTCGGTCGATTGGGGGTTTTGGCCAGTCGACTGGGGTTCTGTGTGGGCTGTTGGTGATGGTTAGGTCGTTCGGTGGTTGGGTGTTGGCTTTTCTCGAGTGGTTTGATCGATGAAAAAGGAGTTTTTACAAAAACTTTTGGGAAAAACTTGTTTACCGGAGGCTTGGAGCTAACCATTGGGGTTGGGGCTCAACTTCTAAAACGTTTTGATGAAAATATATTTTTACATATGTTGGTTTGATCTTCATGATTCATGGATTGGATCCCTGATTTAGACATTGTTGTACAACTATTTTTCTGGAAAAACATTTTTAAAATGTTTTGTTCGATATCCATGTTGATGGATGGATCTATATATACATGTATAATGTATATTTGTGAAAGATTTTTGTAGTTGAGCTACGATTTGGTTTTTAGAATATTATCTACATGTACCGGGATGACGCTTATTTGGCACGAGTTATCCTCTGTGAAAGTCTGGAAACGTACGCAATGTAGGTACCTTTGTTATCCTTCGGGGTAGTTCCCGTAAAGAAGGTCGGTTTGGGTGCTTTTGTCCCTCGGGTGGTTGCCCGTAAAGTAAGCATTTTTGTCGTGATGCTCCGTATAGAACTTGTCATTACCTAACGAGTCTTGAAAGGCTGGGGTCTAGGGTAATGGACAGGAGCCTATAGTTGTTACCTCTGTCCCCTTGTGATAGAGTCGTTACATAAGATCATATTCTTCTTTTTCCACGATGGTACATTCTGTGAGGGAATAATGTTTTGATTACTGTTTTTCCATAACTGTGGTGGTTTATTTGCATTATCTGCAGAACATAGTTTTAAGGATTGAAAACATGGGTTTTATGAAATAAAACCGTTTTGAGACTCGAGGTGGTCTGATGGAAAACCATTTTGGGATTTGTGGTTGAGTTCGCTCCCACCATATGATTGCATATCCTGCTTTATAGCTTTATAGTCTGTTTTCTATTGGGTTTCGGCTCACGGGTGGGATTTTCTGTAAAACCATTTTCAGGTGTTGTTGTGGATGAGGAGTAGCTTTGGTGGTGCCCGCGATGGCGGAAGACTTTTATAGTTTTCCTTTTTGGTATACCTATTCCTGAATGCAGGTTTTAAATACCGTAAGGCGATATACTGCATGCATGTTGCAACTATACGTCATTTATATATGAGAGATACACTTTGCTGGGTATTTCATTGGTTTCAACATGCGGGTTTCAAAATATGAAAACCTATATTTTCATATAAAACGGATGTTTAGTTGATTTTCACGTGACCCCGGGTTTTGGGGCGTGACAACTTGGTATCAGAGCTCTGGATTCGAATACCTAAGAACCATGGGAAAAGGAGTTTATCACCTGGTGAGGTTGAATGTGTATGCTTGCTTGCATGTGTTTAAACATTGATTTATAACATGTTAATAGCTTTCTGAGCATGAGAGTTGTGTAAATATGGGTATGGAGGTTGAATCTCAAGATTGATGAGTCTTGCCTCAAGACGTTTGGAATAACAAGTTTGGAAGCCAAGTTAGAAACTCGTTTGGCCGACGTGTTTTCTAGCAGGGAATCTGAATAGGTTATCCAAATTGACGAGTCTGTCTTGTTAGTTCTCCTCCGTATGTGAGACATGTTTACATGATCTTAAGTGGCTATGTGATAGCATGATTATGTGTTTATGTTACGTAGTAGGATGTTGTAGGAAAGCTTATCATGTTATATTGCTTCCGATAGAATTATGTCCACGTGGGGAGTGCGGGGACGGGGTCGAGGCTGAGGCCTTCGCTGAGGGTATGCTTATGCTTATGCTCAGGTCCTAGAAGAAGGAAACATTCCTGCCCCATAGTAACAAGTGGGCGGGGCTGACATAGGTGGCATTGACGTTGTTCAGGAGATGTTAACTAATATGGGAGCGATGGCTAATGCTACCAGGGCTAGTGTGCAGGTTCCTGAGCCAAGGGCTTCTATAGCCATGAGAGAGTTTCGACGGTTGGATCATCCAACCTTTTCTGGGGAGCCAAACCCTAAGGTAGCTATTGAGTGGTTGGAGATGACCACGACGATCTTCGATACTCTAGATATCGAGGAGGATGCTCTGCGCGCAAAGTTGGCAGCGTTCCAACCGCGGGAAAAGGCTAGAGAGTGGTGGAAGTTTGCCAAGACCATGGTGGATGACACGTGGGCGGCTTTCACGAGAGTCTTCTTGGAGAAGTATTTCCCAAGATCTTCGAGGAATACAAACCGATAGGAGTTCCTCTCATTTGTTCAGGGGAACCTTTCTGTGGTCCAGTATAAGGCTAAGTTCGCGAATTTGTCGAGGATCGTACCTGAGATGGTATCTACAGAGGAGTTGCGCACTCGGAGGTTTGAGAGGGGACTTCGACCTATTATCAAGGATAGAGTTGCAGCTCTAGATGTAGAGGTGTACATCAAGCTGGTGGAAGTTGCTATTCGGGTTGAGAACAAGCTGGCTAAAAGCTGCAGGGTTAAAGAGAGTGGGAGCCAGCAGGGCAGTAGGGATACACAGTTCCAAAGGCGCGGGAAAAAGCGCCAGAGGTCGTCTAGACCTAGTTCTCGTTTTGGCAGATTGTTTCAGCCGCAGTCGTCTATACCTACACCTTCAATGGCTTCGACAGGAAGGCCAGAGCAGTGAGGATTGATCTATTATTGCTGTGGACAGCTGGGACATCGTGCAGTTGAGTGCCAGCAGAAGGGCCAGGCTTAGAGTTCGGCGCCAGTCCAGTCACAAGCGAGAGACCCACCTATCTGTTTTGGGTGTGGTCAGTCCGGGCACTTTCGCAGACACTGTCCTAGAGAGGGGAATGCCCATGGTGCGACAGGTGCACCCGCTGCTTCATCAGTATAGAGGCAACAGGCTCCTTAGTAGCCTAGGTCTCGGATGTCTAAGTTTGCGGAAGGAGCTGCTTCAGCGCAGTCGGTGCAGCAACCATCGACTCACGGTTATAGTGGGCAGACCAGACTGCCACAGGCCAGGGCTTATGTACTTGCTGATCCCGGTGCTTCTAAGACACCAATTGAACCTGAGGCTGTAGCTACTCCAGCCATGATCAAAGGTACTCTTCTAGTCTTTAAATCATGGGCCAGTGTTCTCATCGACACGGGAGCATCACATTCTTTTATCTCTTCTGCTTTTGCAACTGCATTGGGGTTACGGATAGACCCACTGGGTAGTGCATTGAATGTAGAGACCCCTGTTAGTGGGAATGTGGTGTTGAGTAGAGTTTGCAGGTCCTGTGAGTTAGGAGTCGTCGGTCGTTGTTTAGTGTTTGATTTTATCATTCTAGACATGACCACGTTTGATGTCATCCTAGGGATGGACTTGCTGACTACCTACCGTGCCTTTACAGATTGTAAGCGACGGGAGTATCGATCTGTACGTCGGAGCATGACTGCTTCTACTTTGTGGGTGATCGGGATGAGGGCCTGATGTCTATGCCAGGTGTCACTCGGGTTCGAGGAGATTTGGGTTCTCTCTTTTCTGCGCTTAGGTTGGATGAACCAGTTGGGGTTCGTGGAGTGTTACCCCCTGTGGTGTGAAACTATCCGGATGTCTTTCCTAATGAACTGTTCGAGTTGCCACCGACCGGAGATGTGGAGTACTCCATTGATCTTGTTCCAGGAGCTGCCCCTTTCTCTATGCCATCGTAACGCTTTGCACCTGCTGAGTTGCGAGTACTGTACAGTTGAAAGAGTTGCTTGACGAGGGGTTTGTATGCCCGAGTACGTCACCGTGGGGAGCTCCAGCATTCTTTGCAAAGAAGAAGGATGGTTCGTTGTTGTTATGTATAGAATAAATATCCGATGCCGAGGATTGATGACTTGTTTGATCAGTTGATAGGGTCCCGTTGCCTTTTAGAGATTGACATGAGGTCAGGGTATCATCAGTTGAGAATCATGGACGAGGACATAGTGAAGACCGCCTTTCGGACTCGTTATGGTCACTACGAGTTTCTAGTTATGCTGTTCGGTTTGACAAATGCCCCTGCTACATTTATGGGTCTGATGAACCGTATCTTCCACCCTTATTTAGATAGTTTTGTAATTGTGTTCGTGGATGACATTCTGGTTAATTCACCCACGAGTGAGATGCACGAGGAGCATCTGCACGTTGTTCTACAACTTCTGAGAGAACATCGCTTGTATCCTGAGATCTTCGAGGGATACATACCGATAGGAGTTCCTCTCTCTTATTCAAGTGAACCTTTCTGTGGTCCAGTATGAAGCTAAGTTTACGAATCTGTCGCGGTTCGCCCCTGAGATGGTACCTACAGAGGAGTTGCGCACTCAAAGGTTTGAGATGGGACTTCGACCTGCTATCAAGGATAGAGTTGCAGCTCTGGATGTAGAGGTGTACATCAAGCTGGTGGAAGATGCTATCCGGGTAGAGAACTCGCTGGCTGAAAGCCGCAGGGTTATAGAGAGTGGGAGCCAGCAGGGCACTAGGGATACACAGTTCCATAGGCGCGGGAAAAAGCGCTAGAGGTCGTTTAGACCTAGTTCTCATTTTGTCGGATCGTCTCAGTCGTAGTCGTCTATACCTGCACCTTTAGTGGCTTCGACAGGACGGCCAGAGTAGAGAGGATTAATCTGTTATTGCTGTGGACTGCTGGGACATTGTGAAGTTGAGTGCCAACAGTTCAGAGTTCGGCGCCAGTCCAGTCATAGGCGAGAGACCCACCTATCTGTTTTGGCTTTGGTCAGTCCGGGCACTTTCGCTGACACTGTCCTAGAGAGGGGAAAGCCGCAGGGTTAGAGAGAGTGGGTGCCAGCAGGGCACTAGGGATACACAGTTCCATAGGCGTGGGAAAAAGCGCCAGAGGTCGTTTAGACCTAGTTCTCGTTTTGTCGGATATTCTCAGTCGCAGTCGTCTATACCTACACATTTAGTGGCTTCGACAGGACGGCCAGAGCAGAGAGGATTGATCTGTTATTGCTATGGACAGCTGGGACATCGTGCAGTTGAGTGCTAACAGCTCAGAGTTCGACGCCAGTCCAGTCACAGGTGAGAGACCCACCTATCTGTTTTGGGTGTGGTCAGTCCGGGCATTTTCCCTGACACTGTCCTAGAGAGGGGTATGCCCAGGGTGCGACAGGAGCACCAGCTACTTCATCAGTACAGAGGCGACAAGTTCCGCAGTAGCCTAGGGCTCGGACGTCTAGGTTTGCGGAAGGAGGTGCTTCAGCGCAGTCGGTGAGGCAAACATCGACTCAGGGTTATGGTGGGCAAACCAGACTGCCACAAGCCAGGGATTATGTACTTGCTGATCCTAGTGCTTCTAAGACACCAATTGGACCTGATGCTGCAGCTACTCTAGCCATGATCAGAGGTACTCTTCTAGTCTTTAGATCATGGGCCAGTGTTCTCGTCGACACAGGAGCATCACATTCTTTTACCTCTTTTGCTTTTGCATCTTCATTAGGGTTACTAATAGACCCGCTGGGTAGTGCATTGAATGTAGAGACCCCTGTCAACGGGAATGTGGTGTTGAGTAGAGTTTGCAGGTGCTGTGAGTTAGGAGTCGCCGGTCGTTGTTTAGTGTTTGATTTTATCATTGTAGACATGACCACGTTTGATGTCATCCTAGGGATGGACTGGCTGACAACCTACCGTGCCTCTATAGATTGTGAGCAACGAAGAGTGTCGATCTATACGCCAGAGGGTGACTGCTTCTACTTTTTTAGGGTAACCGGGATGAGGGCATGATGTCTATGCCAGGTGTCACTCGGGTTCGTGGAGATTTGGGTTCTATCTTTTCTGCGCTCAGGTTGGATGAACCAGTTGGGGTTCGAGGAGTGTTACCCCCTGTGGTGTGCAACTATCCAGATGTCTTTCCTAACGATCTGTTCGAGTTGCCACCGAGCCGAGATGTGGAGTTCTCCATTGATCTTGTCCCAGGAGCTACCCCTATCTCTATGCCATCGTATCTCTTTGCACCTGCTGAGTTACGAGAACTCAATGTACAGTTGAAAGAGATGCTTGACAAGGGGTTTGTACGCCTGAGTACGTCACCATGGGGAGCTCCAGTGCTTTTTACAAAGAAGAAGGATGGTTCGTTGCGGTTGTGTATAGACTACAGGAAGTTGAACCAGGTGACGGTGAAGAACAAGTATCCGATGCTGAGGATTGATGACTTGTTTGATCAGTTGAGAGGGTCCCGTTACTTTTCAAAGATTGACTTGAGGCCGGGGTATCATCAACTGAGAATCAGGGATGGGGACATAGTGAAGACAGCCTTTCAGACTCGTTATGGTCATTACGAGTTTCTAGTTATGCCGTTCGGTTTGACGAACGCCCCTGCTACATTTATGGATCTGATGAACCGTATCTTCCACCCTTATTTAGACAGTTTTGTAGTTGTGTTCGTGGATGACATTCTGGTTTATTCACCCTCGAGGGAGATGCACAAGGAGCATCTGCACATTGTTCTACAACTTCTGAGAGAACATTGCTTGTATGCAAAGTTCGAGAAGTGTGAGTTTTGGATGACAGAGGTGAGATTCCTGGGACACGTGGTGTCAAAGGATGGAGTATCAGTGGACTCATCGAAGACTGATGCAGTGACGGATTGGCAGTGATCGAAGAATGTTTTTGAGATCCGCAGTTTTCTGGGTCTAACATGTTATTATCAGCTGTTCGTGAAAGACTTCTCTAAGCTTGCAGCACCGATGACGCATTTGACGCGGAAGGGGATCACATTTGTATGGAGCGAGTCTTGTGAGTCAGCTTTCCAGGAGCTGAAGAAGAGATTGACCAGTGCGCCAGTGCTGATTATTTCTGAGCAATGTTAGGGTTACACAGTGTACTGCGACGCTTCATATGAGGGTTTGGGTTGCATTCTTATGCAGGAAGGCAAGGTTGTAGCTTATGGATCCCGACAGTTGATGACACTTGAGAGAAACTACCCAACACATGATCTGGAGTTGGAAGTCATGGTCTTTGCCTTGAAGACAAGGCGTCACTATCTCTATGGTGAGCGTTTCGATGTCATCTCTAATCACAAGAGCCTAAAGTACTTGTTTTCACAGAAGAACTTGAATCATCGCCAACGACGATGGATGGAGTTGTTGGAGGACTACGACTTCGATTTGTAGTACCATCCGGATAAGGCAAATGTCGTAACTGATGCACTCAGTAGGAGGTCTTATGGGTCGTTAGCTTCTGCGGCAATACAAGAATGGATTATGCTTGCAGATGTTGGGGAGTTTGATCTGTGTCTCCGGGAGACAAGGGGAGGTGCAACCTTATATGCAGTTGCTTCACAGCCCGCTTTAGTTGCACGTGTGTTAGAGGTTCAGAGGACCGATCAGGAGGTTCAGATGATACGGGACCGCATTGCCAGTGGGACAGATACATCAGGATGGGTGGTGAGTTCAGATCAGAGTCTAAGGTTGTCAGGGTGATTGTTTGTGGCAGAGTCGTGCCGGGCTGAGGTGCTCCATGAGTTTCATCACTCACGTCTTGCAGTGCATCCAGGGGGCACGAAGATGTATCACGATCTACGCTGTCAGTTCTGGTGGACGGGAATGAAGAGGGATGTGCTCCGATTCGTTTCTCAATGGTTTTCCTGTCAGCAAGTAAAGGTGGAACACCAGAGACATGTAAGATTGTTGCAGCTGTTGCCTGTATCTGAGTGGAAGTGGGAGAATGTCCCTTTGTATTTTGTATCAGGACTTCCACGCTCGCCGAAGGGACATGATGCTATTTGGGTTATAGTGGATAGGCTGACGAAGTGAGCACATTTTCTTCCCATTCGAGTGAGAGATTCGGTGGACAGATTGGGTAGGTTGTATGTTTAGGAGATAGTCCGACTACACGGAGTACCTGTGACTATTGTTTCTAATCGAGACCCGTGCTTTACATCGCGCTTTTGGTAGAGTATTCAGGTGGCTTTGGGTACGAGCTTGACTTTTAGTACAGCTTTTCATCCTCAGACCGACGGTCAGTCTGAGAGGACCATTCAGATTTTAGAGGACATGCTGAGAGCCTATGGCTTGATTTTTGAGGTTCTTGGGAGGATCATCTATCATTGGCAGAGTTTGCATACAACAACAGCTATCAGTCCAGTATTGGAATGGCACCGTATGAGGCTTTGTATGGTAGACCGTGTAGATCGCCTGTGTGTTGGATAGAGGTGGGAGAGATCGCTATTTTGGGACTCGGCTTAGTGCAGGAAACGACTGAATTGATTGAGTGATTCGTCAGCGACTGGTGACAGATCAGAGCGGCCAGAAGAGTTACGCTGATTGGAGAAGGAGACCGTTAGAGTTTGTAGTGGGAGATCATGCATTTTTGAAGGTCTCGCCTCGCACAGGGTTGATGAGATTTGGTCGTAGCGGGAAGTTATCACCACGTTTTATCGGACCGTTCGAGATCCTAGAAAGGATTGGGGTGGTAGCATACCGTCTGGCTTTGCCGCCTCTGTTAGCATCTGTGCACAATGTCTTTCACGTTTCTATGCTTCGGAGGTATGAGCCGAATCGGTCTTATCTGTTAGATTAGACTGAGTTGCGAGTTGATGAGGATGTGACGTATGAGGAGCGTCATGTAAAGATTTTGGATACGAAGGAACAGGTGTTGAGGGGAAGAACGATTTCTTATGTCAAAGTTCAATGGCTTCATCACAGGGTTGAAGAAGCGACTTGGGAGCTTGAGTCTGGGGTTCGTGCGAGATACCTGGAGTTGTTCACCTCGTGACCTTGTAGTGAATTTCGGGGGCAAAATTCCTAAAGGGGGGGAGTTGTGAGACCCTGTACCATTTCATTTTTGATATATATACATATTCAGTGTTTTGATGCCTTTTTGGAATTTTTGCTTTAATATGCTTATATGCATTTTGATGCATGTTTTGGTTAAAATAAGCATGCAGGTTTGCTTTCCAGGGTTGTAGGGAGTTTCTGTGTGAATTTCAAAAATTCAAAAAAAAAGACATTTTGGAGGCCTATATATATCTAGAGTTAGATATTTTCAAAACTTAACTCCTAAGTTTCCTCCCAATTCTCTTTGCCTTCTCTCTAACTTCTCGGGGGACCGGGGGTCGATTTTCAACGTTCCAACAACGGATCCTTGCTATTGGCACCGTGGTCTACGCATGAATCCGGATGGATTTTGATTTCTACGAAGCTCGAATTTGCACGTAGATCGAGGTATTGGGTTTTTAACCCAACGAGGAAGGATCTCAAACTCTACTGCTGTATAAGGGTGTAATATGTAATCTTATGCATTTCTACCATTTAAAAATGCATGAAAATGTGATTTATGTTTTAGATTTTGTTTTTGATTCAAAACCATTTTCTTTTTTGGCATTTTCAGTGGATGGAAGTGCATTTTAAGGGTTTCTTTTCGAGGTTTTGGAGTGAGGCTTGGTCGTGTTGATGTTTGAGGGTGTTTAGGGGTTTGATTTGAGGCTTGGAAGCAAAAATATGCAAAAACCGTAGCTCAAAAACACTTTCTGGGTGAGTTCAGTCGACTGAACTCGACTGGATCATCTTGCTATGAGTTCAGTCGACTGGATCTAGGAGGTCAGTCGACTGAAATTGTTTCTGTCTTGGTTCTCTTTTTCCAGAGAGTTTTTCAGTCAACTGGGGGCTTGGGCCAGTCGACTGGGGTCCTGTGTGGGCTGTTGGTGATGTTTGGGTGGTTCGGTGGTTGGGTGTTGGCTTTCCTCGAGTGGTTTGGTCAATGAAAAAGGAGTTTTTACGAAAAAATTTGGGAAAAACATGTTTATCGGAGGTTGGGAGCTAACCCTTGGGGTTGAGGCTCAACTTCTAAAACGTTTTGATGAAAATATGTTTTTACATATGTTGGTTTGATCTCAATGATTCATGGATTGGATCCCTGGTTTATACATGTGTTGTACAACTATTTTTCTTGAAAACATTTTTAAAATGTTTTGTTCGATCTCCATGTTGATGGATGAATCTATATATACATGTATAATGTATATTTGTGAAAGATTTTTGTAGTTGAGCTACGATTTGATTTTTAAAAGATTATCTACATGTACTGGGATGACGTGTATTTGGCACGAGTTACCCTCGGTGAAAGTCTGAAAATGTGCGCAGTATAAGTGCCTTTGTTATCCTTCGGGGTAGTTCCCATAAAGAAGGTCGGTTTGGGTGCTTTTGTCCCTCGGGTGGTTGCCCGTAAAGTCAGCATTTTTGTCGTGGTGCTCCGTATAGAACTAATCATTACCTAGCGAGTCTTGAAAGGCTAGGGTCTAGGGTAATGAACAAGAGTCTATAGTTGTTGCCTCTGTCCCCTTGTGATAGAGTCGATACATAAGATCATATTCTTCTTTTTCCACGATGGTACATTCTGTGAGGGAACAATATTTTCATTACTGTTTTTCCTTAACTATGGTGGTTTATTTGCATTATCTGTAAAACATGGTTTTGAAGATTGAAAACAGGGGTTTTATGAAATAAAACCATTTTGAGACTCATGGTGGTCTGATGGAAAACCGTTTTGGGTTTTGTGGTTGAGTTCGCTCCCACCAGATGATTGCATATCCTGCTTTATAACTTTATAGTCTATTTTTTATTAAGCTTTGGCTCACGGGCGGGATTTTCTGTAAAACCATTTTCAAGTGATGCTGTGGATGAGGAGTAGCATTCGGGGTGCCCGCGGTGGCGGAAGACTTTTATAGTTTTTCTTTTTGGTATGCCTGTTCTTGAAGGCAGGTTTTGTACACCGTAAGACGATATTCTGTATGCATGTTGGAACTGCATGTCATTTATATATGAGAGATACACTTTGTTAGGTATTCCATTGGTTTTAAAAGGCGGCTTTCAATGTATGAAAACCTATATTTTCATATAAAACGAATGTTTTGTGGATTTTCACGTGACCCCGGGTTTTGGGGCGTGACACTAGAGCTAGTGCTTGACTCGCTTGAATCTGAGTCATTCCACGTGGTTGCTTTCATGGCTTTCTTTTTCTTCTTTGAGTCCTTTTTCAGTAAAGGACATTCCAGCCTGATGTGCCCAGTCTTGTTGCAATTGTAGCAGGTAATGGCTCTTTCTTGAGGTCTCGTTTACTTAAGTCTCCTTTGTCGAATTTTGTACCTCGGAATCTTTTTGAAAGCCTTTTGTCTTGTTTGAGGAATTTTCCAAATCTTCTTGTGATGAGTGCCATGTCATCATCATTGATTTCCTCGTCTTCATCACTGGAGCTTTCTCTTAAAGCCTTGAGGGCAATGGACTTTTTGGCCTTACTTTGTTCGCTGACTCTCTCATTTATCTTGAGCTCGTATGTCAACAGTGAGCTAATTAGTTCATCCAAGGTCATCACCCTTAGATTTCTTGCTTCGGATGTGGCTGTAACCTTAACTTCCCATATAGGTGATAAGGCTTTGAGTACATTCCTTAAAAGCTCATAAGATTGGTAAGTTTTTCCAAATGCATTAAGAGAATTTATAATATGAGTAAAGCGAGTGTATATGCTAGACATAGTTTCATCATCATGCATCCTGGAGCTTTCATATTCACTAATTAATCTATCAATCCTAGAGTCTTTAACATCTTGTGTACCATCAACTTCTAATTTTTTTTCATATCTCTTTTGCACTTTTACATGTCGTTATTCGATTATATTCATTTGCGTCTAAAGCACAAGATAATGCATTCATAGCACTAGTGTTTATTTGCAGTTGTTTCATATCATTTTTATTTATTTTCTCTTCTAATTTAGGAACCTCTTTACCTTCTACAGTCTTAGTAGGAGTGAAGTTCACCTGCATGATATCCCTCCATGCTCTCCAATCCATGGTTTGAATGAATATTCTCATTCTTCGCTTCCAAAAGGTGTAGTTAACACCACTAAAGATTGGAGGCCGTGTGGAGAACTGACCTTCTCCAAAAGGGGATACATTAATACCTGCCATAGACCTTTTTCACAAAAACTTGTTAAGAATAATATGTTAGGCTCTTATACCAATTGATAGTATGTGTGTAATCCCAAGATGGGGGGTAAATTGGATATTTAAAAATTCATTAGATCAAACATTCAAATATTAGTGTATGATTTTTACTTCACAAAAATATCACTTAGCACAAATAAATTTGTATTTGGCCAAAACCTTTTTAAATAACAAGTAAAGATGTGTTGGTCTTATAAACAAAAATCTTTTGTCAAAATATTTAAATCACAAGTAAATTTGTATTAAAAAAAATTTAAGAGCAAGTAAAGATGTTAATATTTAAAGCCCCCTTTTTATTCGAAGATTAAAATGCAATTGTGCTTCAATTTTAATTCACAATATTTAAATCTTCTAAATTCAATGCTTGTCTTGTTTTAATAATTTAAAATACAAGTACAACTTCTAAGATTAATTTGCAAGTATATTTTTCAATTAGGGCTTCTTGATTAAAATACAAAGATATTTCAATTAAAATGTTTCTTGCAAAGTGAAAGGATTCATAATACTTTAGCTTTAAAAATAAAGGATTCAAGGTGTAAGAGCATGCGATGAAATGACAAGCAACAAAGTAAATAAAAGAAATAAGCAAGTAAAAAGATGAACACCACAATTTTTACAAGGTTTGGCACTACGTCCTACGTCCTTGCCTCAAGCCAACCGCTATGAGAATTTCTTACTACATCTCCTTCAATAGGCAGAGGAGCCTCTCTCCTTAGTCTAGGCGGAGTAGTCTCTTCTTGAGAATGTACCATTCTCAAGCAACCCAATCCTTGTAGGGGGATTAGTCTCTTTTGAGAAACGCCTTTCTCCAATACAACGAAATGATAAGAAGAGAAGTACAAATGAATGCTCCTTCAATGAGCAGATAAGTACAAACAATAAAAGGTCTAAACTCACTTCTTAATAATTATAACAATGAAGCTCAACAAGTACTCTAATGATTTTCTCTCAAAAGAATGAATGAAAAGCTCAAGAATTTAAAGCACAAAGAGATTGTATATAAAAGTATGTTTGTGTCATGCCCCAAACTTTGGGTCACGCGAAAAGCCCTAACAACCACCAAAACCGCCATCAACAAAAGGGATATAAAATAAAAAAGCTAAACAAGGCCAAAATCTTTGTAAAAATATACTATCGAGGGTTTATTTGATTTAAAGGAGTAGCCAAAATACTAAAGTTACGATCCCACAAGCTAAGCCTTTAAAAACAAAATACAAGTTTTGAGATAAGAAAAATATTTTCATTTTAAAAGAAGCTCAGGCCGTTCCAAAAATATTCCTCGAAGCACAAGAGTTTAAACGAATCATAAATCATTTGAAAATCTAATTTGTAAATCGTTGAATCCAACAACGAAAAACGCAATAAGATACTATGAAAAACAACAACCAACCCATGGTTCTCTCAAAAGCATTAAAACATGCATACATCCATAATCATTACATATGTTTTACAACATGTTATCTCTAAACATGAAACATGTACAGAAAGGTATAAACTACCTAACAAAACAAGACAACAGGGTCTTGTCATTAGCCACCTCTGGGCACCATCGGGTCACCTACAGGACCACGCTTACCTAAAAAAAGTTTTACAGTAAAATCCCACACCGCAAGCCAAAGCTCAATAGAAACAGACTATAAAGCTATAAAGCTGGTTATGCTATCATAAGCATACAGGTTCAACCACATAAGCATACAGGTTCAACCACAGGAGCCAAAAAAGTTTTCCCAACCCAAAACCACAAGTTTTCCCATCAGGCTAACGCGAGCCTCAAAACGGGTTTAGTTCATAAAACTCCGCATTTCTACCCTCAAAACCATGCATATCAACAATGCAAATAACGTTTTCACAATTAATGAAAAGCAATAACCAAAACGTTAGTTTTCACTCGGATCACACACCATGGAAAGAGAAAAGATATTTTTCACTCGGAACACACACAGTCGAGGAAAATAAACCTGTAAAATAGTATGCGCCACTCGGGCCATACAGCCGAGGAGAAAGATAAAATGATTCCTATGTATCGACTCCATCACAAGGGGACAGAGGTAGCAACTACAGACTCCTGCCCCTTTACCCAATCCCTATACATCGTAGGACCAATTTGGTAAATGCAAGTTCTATACAAAGCCACCACAATGTAAAAACTTAGTTTACGAGTTCAACGACCCAAGGGAACAAAGCACCCAACCACCTTCTTTACGAGAACTACCCCAAAGGAACAAAAGGTACCTACTCTGCACACGTTTCTAGACTTACACCGAGGGTAACTCGTGCCACATACCTGTTATCTTGATACATCTAGAGAATCATTTCACAAAACCAAAATGATTTCACATTTATACATTAAACATGTATAAAGATCCATCCATCAACATGGAGATCAAACAAAATATTTTTAAAATGTTTTTTTTTCGTTTTTAACAAAACGTTTCCAAAATTGAGACTCAACCCAAAGGGTTAGCTCCAAACCTCTAAAACAAAATTTGTCGAGATTTTTTACAAAACTACCATTTTCAATCGTTTTCAAAAACACCCTTTGAAAACCCAACATCCACAAGTTCAATATCATGTAATAAACCAAGAAAAGTGAAAAACATGCTTTTATCCGAGTAAACATGGTTTGAACACAAAACATGATATATAGCATTTCAACCGGTGAAAAAGAATACAATTGCATGTAACGTAACTGGCCAACCATCACTATCATGTCCCCACACAAGGATCACATGAGACGCCCACAAACAAACTCCCAAGGAACAAGAAATTTGGTAAAAAGTTCCACAGAGGATGAAAAACAACCTTTCCCAAACATTTGGCCAAAAACGGATGAAAAACAGTTAAGAGATTTTGACATACCCTCACTCTTTTGGTCATAACTTTTTTTAAAAAAATAATTTTATTGTGAGAGAGGTTTCATTGGAAATAAGACTTTTGGGACTTCAATTTGAGTACAAGAATGACCCAATTCCGCATCCGGATGAGGGAGATATGATCAAAACAAAATGGCCCTGCGCAGCTAGTCCGCTCGAGCGGACGTTGGGCACTCGAGCGAGCTACCACCCGAGAAAAACCCAGATTTTGCTGTTCTTGAGTTCTAAGCTCCCTAAACTCTCAAACACTCATTAACCATCATCTCAACCACAAATTAAAGCCTCCAAACACCTTTTTGACACCCTCAGATATACCTAAACCCAAAACTACCACAAAATCTCGAAAGGAACACTCAAAACCCAATTCCATTCAACCGAAAACAACCAAAAATGCCTTTTTGAACCAAAACCTCAATTTCTCGAACATAAACACCTTTTTCATGCGTTTTTAAATGGTAAAACATCATATGATTGATTACACATAGCACCCTTTAACAACTATATAGTCTAGGAACCTACCTCGTTGAGCTAAAACCTCAACGCCTTGATCCACGTGCAAAAAGGAACTTCGTCAGAATAAAATTTTATCCAGATGAAAGCGTAGCCCACCACGAGGATACTAAGGATCTGCTGTTAGATCGTCGAAGAGCCTCAGGCCCCCGAGAAGTTAGAAAGAATGCAGAGCGTTTGATTTGAAGAAAAGAAACTTAGCTTGTAAGTTATGAAAATATCTTTTAAAAATATCTAACTCCAGATATTTATAGGCTACAAAAATATCTCTTCTTTTAAAAAAATAAAAATTCACACCACAACGCCCAACAGCCCCGGGGACCAATCCCACAAAATCTCTAAACTCGAACATGCATAAAAACCACATATTAATAGAATCTCGTGCCAAGCCTCCACCGCTCGAGCACCCAACCACCTCTCGAGCGGACCCCTGTCGACACACTCCTCTACCATATCATCGCTTGAGCGGTCACCATCCAGACCTACTCTCTGCCACCAGCCCGCTCGAGCGGTCAACGCTGGGAGAAAAACTAAACAGAAGAAGCAAGATCCAACTTAAATTCTTACTCCCGTCAACACTTAGATCATTTTCTAAAAAAAAAAATGGGTCAGGGTCTACAACTCTCCCCCTCTTAAAGGAATTTCATCCCAGAAATTTAACACTGCAACAACACTGCAACTCAATCCAAACACTATCCCACAACTATCAATAATCTCTTATGCAAACCAAGCAATACTACACAACAGTAGAAATGCCCCAGTAACTGAAATCCCAAACCTGCCGTCACAAAACTAATACCAAGAATACAACCGTCGTCACACAAGGTAAATACGACATGAAGAATCGTTCTCCATACAGATTGCTCGCACGGGCAAGTTCCACTGATACTACTGTCATCCAGGAAACATCCATAAACATTGGATTATGATCTAACTCGTGCTGCTAAACCCCAATACAGAACTCTCACCGAACTCAAACCACTCGGGCGACAAACGCATCATACGAGACCAATCCACCATGGTACTAGATCTCAAACATGCTCTATTCTCGAACACAGAGACTATCACCCCCGTCCTCATTGTCACATACTGGCTCAATCACACCTCACAATACACACAAAGGACTATCTCCACAAGTCGAAACACACGACGTCAAACTCCGGCATCGGCCACAAGAAGTCACATGTTCCACACAAAAACTTTTCCCAAGTTCTGACGATCACCGACTTTGATACCACATCATCATCCTACCGATGTCAACATCACCATCACTGAGGCTGCCAAGATGCCGATCCATGAGCGATAACACAAACATGTAACTCCAGAGAGAAGCTCACTTAACTCACCTGGAATACCAAAGAACAGATCGCATCAAACCTTCAAACCTTCGCCCTCTATCCGATCTTTCATCACGACATATTGTTCTCACTCTAGAGAAACACTAGGTGGCACACCATTGTCCCGGACAAGGTTCCTCATAACCGAAAATCAATCCAGCATTACCGCCACAAGGCCACCTACCTTCAGCGAATCACTTGACCAGACACGTTATGCAGACAGAACATCTCATAACCACCCAATCACGATGACACAAGTCGCTGAGTCACAACTCTAAGGGTCACACATGGGTATAGATCCACTGAGATTCCACAGTCTTAGAACACAACCAAAACCTAAACCAATCAAGAACCTGACATCTCCATACAACCAAGTTGAAACAACCCGCACCAGACAACCGTCTACAAAGAACCTCTCTCTCCATCCTGAGAAAAGAAAAGGGTTAACAAGGAACCATGACTCAACCTCAGCGTACTGGGAGCACTCCTCAACACTGAGCCTCTAAGAACTCTGTAAATCCTACCTCGAGGCCACATTGACTAGAATCACACAACTGCTGTTAACTCCGATCACGGTACTCAGATCGTCCGCTACACCAAGTTCTCAACTCTCATACCTCATTCACACATGTGAACATCATCAAGCCGCATACCTGGTACTACACATCCCATTGCGCCCAAAACGTCACTTCACAAGGTTGCGCTATACAACCTAACTCCTGCTAGGAAAACCACAATCACGTCACGGCCTCGAGCCCACAGTCCAAGGCACAACATTAAACAAAAGGAACCCAATCCTGGGACCTCTCATCCAGAGTTACTAATAACCTTAATAACCATGCAGACACCTTTTGCACTTTCGCCCTCAAGGCACACACGATCACAGGCATCGTATCCTACGATCTCTCACTTATCACCCCAGGTCAGTCAAACCACACAGTCCACTACTGAACCTCGGCACTCCACACTTCGTGCCCATGGGCAAACAACATACCCATCTCTGAACCGAAGGTAGAACACAAACAACCTTTAGACATGTCATACCCAGGATATGCTGTGTCAGCAAAGCTAACCACACCCGCTCCACATGGTTCTCAAACACTATCTCTTGATCACCAGGATAACGATCAAACCACTGACCTACATTCCCGTAGGAATTTTGCAAAACTGATACTCGTCGTAGGAACCCTTACGCATTCCTAATCCCATGCTCTTGCCAGCATACCTCCAAATCCTCCACTAGCATACTTTCAAGAGTAGCCATCTACCAAAGCCCAAGCCATCAACCATGCTTCGACTATACCTGAACAAAACTCTACTCATGCAAACACTCAATGGTTTGCCAACTGAGGCTAACCTCACACGGCTAAACCCGACTCACTGAAGAGTTCCACAACATACCAAGAAATCGACGCTCAACCCATAACTGTACCTCTGCAACTGAGAACAATCGGATCGCACATCCAAGACCCCAAACTATGGTCTCGTTATCTCTAAGGGTGTACAGGTTATATAAAAGAAAACATGAGACACGATAACCTAAGGTCGATCTATCATGTTACTTCTAACAGATATCACATAATCATGCTAACACAGCCACAATGATTATGCAGACACAACACCGATACCAAGGAGAACCGACAAGAATGACGCATTACTTTGGATAACCCACTTAGATTCCTTGCTAGAAATCACGTCCGCGAAATGCGTTTCTAACTTGGCTCCCGAGTTTGTTAATCCAAATGCCGAAAGACAAGACTAATCAATCCTAATATCCAACCTCCATGCTCACATATACATGACATCAACATGCTCATGTTCCAAACACAAGTAACCAAGCACACACACATCCTCACAAGGTGATGCACCCACTTCCCACAGCTCATAGGTATTCGAACCGAGAGCTCTGATACCAAGTTGTCACGCCCCAAACTCTGGGTCACACGAAAGCCATAACAACTACCAAAACCGCCATCAACAAAAGGGATATAAAACCAAAAAGCTAAACAAGGCCAAAACATTTGTAAAAACATACTACCAAGGGTTTATTTGATTTAAAAGAGTAGCCAAAAGACTAAAGTTACGGTCCCACGAGCTAAGCCTTTAAAAACAAAATACAAGTTTTGAGATAAGAAAAATCTTTTCATTTTAAAAGAAACTCAGGTCGTTCCAAAAATTTTCCTCGAAGCACAAGAGTTTAAATGAATCAAAAATTATTTGAAAATCCAATTTGTAAACCGTTGAATCCAACAACAAAAAACGCAGTAAGATACTACGAAAAACAACAACCAACCCAAGGAAAGAGAAAATATATTTTCCACTCGAAACACACACAGCCGAGGAAAATAAACTGATAAAACAGTATGCTCCACTCGGGCCACACAGCCGAGGAGAAAGATAAAATGATTCCTATGTACCGACTCCGTCACAAGGGGACAGAGATAGCAACTACAAACTCCTTCCCCTTTACCTAATCCCCACACATTGTAGGACCGATTAGGTTAATACAAGTTCTATACGAACCCACCACAACGTAAAAGCTTAGTTTACGGGTTCAACAACCCGAGGGAACAAACCACCCAACCACCTTCTTTACGAAAACTACCCCGAAGGAACAAAAGGTACCTACTCTGCGCACGTTTTTGAACTTACACCGAGGGTAACTCGTGCCACATACCCGCTATCCCGGTACATCAAGAGAATCATTTCACAAAACCAAAACGTTTTCACATTTATACATTAAACATGTATAAAGATCCATCCATCAACATGGAAATCAAACAAACATAGATCCATCCATCAACATGGAGATCAAACAAAACATTTTTAAAATGTTTTTTTTCCATTTTCAACAAAATATTTCCAAAACTGAGACTTAACCCCAAGGGTTAGCTCCAAACCTCCAAAACATGATTTGTCAAGATTTTTCACAAAATTACCATTTTCAAGAACACCCTTTGAAAACCCAACATTCACAAGTTCAATATCATGTAATAAACCAAGAAAAGCGAAAATAATTTTATTATGAGAGAGGTGTGATTAGAAATAAGACTTTCGGAAACTCAATTTGAGTTCAAGAACGACCCAATTCTGAGTCCGGATGAGGGAGATATGATCCAAACAAAATGGCCCCACACAGCCAGTCCGCTCAAGCGGACGTCGAGCGCTTGAGCGAGCTACCACCCGAGAAAAATCCAAATTTCGTTGTTCTTGAGTTCTAAGCTCCCAAAACTCTCAAACACTCACTAACCATCATCTCAACCACAAATTAAACCCTCCAAACACCTTTTTGACACACTCGGATATACCCAGACCCAAAACTACCACAAAATCTCAAAAGGAACACTCAAAACCTGATTCCATTCAACTGAAAACAACCAAAAATGCCTTTTTGAACCAAAACCTCATTTTCTCGAACACAAACACCTTTTTTATGCATTTTTAAACGGTAAAACATCATATGATTACACATAGCACCCTTTAACAACTATACAGTCTAGGATCCTATCTCGTTGAGCTAAAAGCTGATGCCTCGATCCACGTGCAAAAATGAACTTCGTCAAAATAAAATTCTGTTCGGATGAAAGCGTAGCTCACCACGAGGATACTTAGGATCTGTTGTTGGATCATCAAAGTGTTAGGAATATATACTGAAAAGACATGCTTTTTAGGTATTTTATTCTTGATCCCGGGCATATTAATGAGAAACATTTGAGATGTTTTTGCATTCGTGGTTTTATATTTATATTTGTGATGAATGAATGCATA
>JAUMHN010036813.1:13440-28682 GCA_032360265.1 Heliamphora ciliata | reverse complement strand
GAATTTATTATAGAACAATGCATAGATGATTAGACGTTCATATTATACACGAAATACTCTATGGAACCTTGTGAACACAAATACCTTACAAAATAAAAGAAATATATTAAGAAATATAAATATTTTTCAGTGTTACTTAGTCCTTGATATGAGCATTAGATGAATCCAACACTTAGATACATATCTACACTTCACACCCATACCAAAGTCTATGTAGCATAGTTCGAATAGAATCAACTGAAGGAAATTGATCCATGTAGCAGACATCGGACAACTAGGACAGATGCAAGTTGAGCTGAGTTGAGTGGAATGGACGCACTTTAATTTAGCTTAACCATGCTTTTACACAAGCATGTAGCATATTGACAATTTGGGAATTCAAAAACTCTCTTTCTTCCCTTTCTTCTTCTTTATGCACATGGACAATATGACATTCATTAGACCCTAGCCTTTTCATCATTAGACCCTAAACCTAATGGCCCCACACTTGCAACTGCAAACCTTCATTTTCCCTTTCCAAAACACCCATCAGACTTCTTCTCCTTTGGAAGTCAAACCTCAATTATATGTAAATTCAAACAATTTAACAATCGCAACTTG
Source organism: Heliamphora ciliata (assembly GCA_032360265.1). Classification (NCBI taxonomy): domain Eukaryota; kingdom Viridiplantae; phylum Streptophyta; class Magnoliopsida; order Ericales; family Sarraceniaceae; genus Heliamphora; species Heliamphora ciliata. The sequence goes on along the minus strand of JAUMHN010036813.1, from coordinate 28,082 downwards.
TACACCTTGAATTGAACCCCAACCAATGGTGTAAGCCTGTTTAGTGCCCATGCTGACGATTATGGGTGGGAACTTCAGAAACCATGCCTAACTTCATTTAGTTAGACAGGTCTTCGATTACAATCATTCTATAACAAATGAAAATTCCAAAAGGAAAATTAAAGGATGAGGACCATTTCCAATGGCCTAAAAAGGGAAATCATATAGTTAACAAACACAAGTAGGTAACCCAAAATTAAATGTTAGGAATTATTATCCAAAATAACAGAGCATGCCCATGCTAAACCAGATCACAAGAATATGGATTGAGTTGCTACTGAAGGCAAGGAATAATTTTGTGAATCGACGAACATTAGTCACCAACAAGCCACCACTAAGAAAACAACAAACAAGTCCATGCTAAACAAGAATTGCAATATAATGCATTGTGTAGTTATTTCACTGGGTATATTCTACCACAGGGTGAGTTCAGTTTTGGCGCACGGTCGCTACCCTTTGATTGAGATGGTGCCTCATTTGTTCCAGATTTCAGCAAATGGGAAGCACTTGTGGCAGATTTCTTTGATGTCCAAAGGTGGAGTTTGTCAAAGCATTTCTCAAGACCTTCGAAGGCAATAGGATTCAAGGTTGACAGGAGGACACTTTGGTAAGAGACCCTCAACAAATGGTTCCTTCTTGGTGAGATTATTCTACAGCAAGTTTCAATGGAGGCAAAACCCATTGTTCCCAACAAAAGCAATTTCGAGATCCAAAGCCCATTCTAAGGTGGCCTTCTTTACATGGACATATGTGAGGATGTACATTTTGGCCTTGGACAACCAACAGCTAAGGGGGAATTTCGAGCAGTGTGGTTTTGTATGAGTGTAAGTGTGTAGGGGAGAATACGAATCACCCTCGTTTGCAGAAAAGGAGTTGCATACCCTTGTTTTCTCTCTCTTTGGCGTTGCATGAGTTAATGTCTCAAATGGAAAATGTTCTTACTTCATGGTCCACAGCAAATCCAAGATGTAAGAAAGAAAGAAAGGCAAATGTTCTTACTCCATGCTTGAAAGGACGATTTCTCACGTCTATTTATTTTTGTCATGGGGACTCTTTACCTTATTCTTTTGGAAAGTTTTTGGTGTAATTGTGGAGATTTTGGCACCCATCTAATACACTTCACGGCATTCAATTTTATAACTACTAACTCCTATTAATTGGAGAATTAGAAGAAAAAATAAATAAATTGACATAACTTGCACAAGATAGTAAGAAGGTAATATCAACCAGCAACTTCAATCGGAACCCCTTGGAATGCACTAAGGAAACCATGAATGACAGAGATCTTGAAATCCAAAGATAAGAAAAATCTGAAGTACAACAAATCAAGTAACTGCAACTGTTCTTGTTTATCTAATCAGTAGGCAATGTTTTACATATAAAGAAGCACGAACACGTTAAATTCAGATGAACAAAAGGAAAAGAATGAAACAAGAGGAAGGATAGAGAGAAAAGGAGAAGCTGCTAAATGAAAGGTATGCCAAAATTAGAGCAATCTCTCTGATTTATATAAACATAATGACTAAGCCTATGTTTGGCCTGGCTTTTAAGCCAGGCATTTTAGCTTTTTCCACTAAAAAAAGCCACTTCGTTTGGGTTCCTACAAAAAAGCCAAGCTTTTTTCACTTTTTCTCTCACAAAAAAAAAGCCATGATTTGACACCAAAAAGCCTCTAAAAAAAAGCTAGTCCAAATACAGGCTAAAGCACAAATATACCTCCACTACTAATAAATAACTCATAAAACTTTCCTTCAAATTGGTGCATAAATATTTTGATGGCCAATTTGCATATAATAGACTAGAAAACTCTGGTACTAAGACCTTTAGTGAAAAACATCAGCTAATTGATCTTCTGATTTCACAGAAGGCCCATAAATCAACCCTTATTCAACCTTTTTTCCTGATGAAATATCTATCAATCTCAGTATGTTTAGTCATACCATGATGAACTGGATTACGAACAATATTAATAGTAGCTTTGTTATCACAATACAATCTCCTCTGATCATCACCATACAGTCCCAAATTTCTCAATAAAACGTAAAGCCAAATAAGTTCACAAGTACGATAAGCTATAACCTGTACTCTGCCTCTGTATTGAATCTAGCCACAATAGCTTATTTCTTTCTTCTCCAAGTGACCAATTTTTCACCCATAAATGTACAATAACCCGAGGAAAATTGTATTTCATCAATAGATCCAGTCCAATCTACATCAATGAATGCCTCCAATCGCAACTGACCATTGTTGGATAACAAGATTGCTTTCCCAGGAGCTAATTTAAGGTATCGTAGATTGCCACATACGACATCACTATGCATAGCACGAGGATCATGCATAAATTGACTGGTAAGCCCCACTACAGATTCAATATGTGGACGAAAATGAGAGAGAGATATCAGTCTCTCGCCATTGGTACCTCTCCTAGAATCAATAAGAGAATTGACTGACTTACAACCTAACAAATCAATTTCCTCAATTAGATCCAAAGAGATGAAGATGTCTATATCTAATCTAGCAACTTCACTACCAACAAAATTATGCAGGGAATCGAGATTTTGTTTTTAAACTCTTTAGCAAAATGAGCTTTGAGCTTTGACATCCCTTCCCAATCATTGCTTGTCACAACTATATCATCCACATACACAATGAGAATAATAATCGTATCTCTACCTTGCTTAACGAATATAGAATGATCCACATGACTTTAAATTCAAATCTCAACATTGCCTTGAGAAATCTGTCAAACCAATCTCGAAGGAATTATTTCAAACCATACAACACTTTCTTCTAATGGATAACTTTTTCTTCAGTAGTAGGAGATGAGAATCCTAAAAGAAAATATAACACTTCCTCTTCGACATTACTATGTAAAAAGGAATTCTTCACATTAAGTTGTTGCAAAAGCCATCCTTGATTAGCTGCACGAGAAAAAAAAAACACGAATACATTTCACTTAGGCTACACGAACAGATTCCTTGGCAACTAGTCGTGCCATGTATCTCTCAATACTCCCATTTACTCTCTGCTTAACATTAAACACCTATTTGCAACCCACAGATTTCTTCCCATTCGGAAGACGAATTAACTCCCAAGTGGGTGGCATTCTTGCTCAGTGTTCTCGTTCCTCTACCGAAGCTCCATTCTACTTAGGGTTAGTGAGAGCTTCCTTCCAACCCTACAGAATAGATATAAGGTTAAAGACAGGACAAAAGCACGATATAAAGAAGGAATCATAGGGCATGTGATCTATCACTGCCATTCGTCCTCCCCGTACCCAACTCCTAGAAGACACAATGAGTAGGGAAAAAAGCCATGGCGCAATTCAAAGAATTTGTGAGACTACTAAGTACTAACTAAAAGCAAACTAGTAGAGAAATTGAAAGTATGAAGAACAAGAGGGAATGAAATGGATGGAGAGCAAAGGATAAAATCTTTTCCTGACACAAAATAAGAAACCATCAACTACTCTAATCTTATACTTACTCTTATACTTACTAAAACAAGGAAAGTAAGAATAAAAAAAGGCGAGAGGAACCTGTCCTATGGTCAGTAGCTCCAGAATCAATAATTCAAGGACATGAAAAAAAATATTGAGGGCACTAGAAAGAATACTTGTGTAAGAAAAGTAAAAAAGGGCGAGTGAAAACTGTGGTAAAAGAGGTATCAAGACGAGTAATCAGACGCCTTAGAGGTTGCAACTCTTCCTGGGAAAGTGATCGTTGAACCCTCAGAGATATAACTATGGAAACACATAGTTCCACCACCATACCTACCACCACAACCTCGATTAGGATGAGCATGCAGCTTCCAACAACGCTCCTTGTCATGCTTATGTTTGCACAATGATCACGGTGTATGTCTCTATCAACAATGGTCCCTTTGCTACCGAATTTAGGATAAATAAATCTGCCATCCTGTGGAGCATAAGGCAACCAAAGCTGAGCGATCCTGACTAGAAGGGTGCACCATAATGCTACACCCGATTTCCTCCTGCTAAAGACACATATAAGCCTCGCACGCTGTGAGTAAAGGATGGCGACCTAGAACCTGGACCCAAATTTGATCATACTCCATGCTGAGACCAGCAAGAAAATCATAAATGTGCTCTATCTCTACCTTCGTCTAGAAGATAACTGAATCCTGTGGACAAGCAACTCAAAAGCTCTAATAATAATCAAGCTCCTGTCAAAGACTACTCAACTCAGCATAATACTCAGCAAGATATCTATCTTTCTAATTGAATCTACGAATCTTCTTATGTAACTCATAGGTACGTGCATCGCTACCTCTCTGTGAATAAGTATGTACTACTGATTTTCCAAATTTTATTAACAATATCGAATTAATAAATCAAGTTATAACAAGAGCCTCTGAACCCCATTTCTCACGCGCTAGCACATCTATCATTAGTTCCTTACTGCCCCATGTAATGTGTCCGGTTAAGTTTTGACAACAAGAACGAGACCAAATCAGATAATTAATGCTGTCCAAGTTCACTGGACTAATCTGAAAAGAACCACCAAGGGTCCCACCACAACTTATCACTAGATTTTCGCGGCTGCCGGAAGCCTTACTCATGCCTATTATGCCCAAAACTCATAAATCAATACAAATTAGTCACTAGAAAAGAGCTCGAAGATCACTATGCAAGTAAACCCCACACCAAATCCAATTTACAACCATAGCAACATCAATACAGTCCAACAATAAGCAAGGAATTAAAAAATAGTTAAGGTAAACCACTAGTGCCCAAAACAAACGACTGCCGAACTTCCTTAAAGACCAAAAGTGATTAGAATCTCAAACAAAATGCTAGATACACACATAGAAACCCAAATTGGCACCTTTAGAGGGAATAAGAAGAATCTATATAAGGAAAAACCAAGCCATTCGATGATATTTTAAAACAAGCCCTAGTTTTTCAAAAATAAAGATAAACTGAAAAGACCCATCAGATCTAAACCAAACAGTTTAAGGGAAAAAAAACAGAAGATACTTCTAGTCAATCATACTAATAAGATTCTTTTTTTTTTTACAGCTCTAAAGAAAAGCAGAAGGAAACGAAAGATCAAGAGAAAATGATGATTTGCTATGATACCAAGTTAAATTTACAAGAACAAAAAGAAAAGAATGAAAGAAGAGGAAGAATAGAGAGAGAAAAGGAGAAACGGCTAAATGAGAGGTATGCCAAAACTAGGACCATGTACAAGGATTTATATAAACATAGTTACTAAAGTACAATATATCCGTGCTACTAATGCGTAACTCATAACACTTCTACGGAGGACGCATGTTGTGCAGACATATCTTTCATTCCCTTTGAATAAATTATTCATACATTTGTCGAATTATAGATATGTAGAAGTATAAATTTATTATGTGTCTCAAACGTGTTATGTCCGAGATTTTTTAAAGTTGAAGTGTCAAAGTGTCCATGTCATGTGTCGGTGTCCATGTCATATGTTATTATCCATGCTACTTGTGTTATGTAAGGGCGTGAAAACTTTAAAAAATGAATAATCTCTTAAAAATTGATACTAATTAATATGTTATCCTACAACTCAATTAATTTAACTATTCAAATGCTAAAGCCACCTAAACATCTGAGAATTAGCTTCTACACACTTAGAATCACAAAGAATAATACAAATTAAATTCCACCAACCATGATTGGCCCAAGCAATGTGTCTTCTATTATGCTTTGACACATTTTCTTGTGAAACATGAATATGGTTTTTTCTTAGAAAGATGCATATAGTTACCAAAAGAAGTATCTGGCTAACTTCACCTTGCCTTAGACTACGATGCTTCCTTACGGAACTTTACTTAATACAAGAACATCAAATTATCTAAAGCAATCATCATTTCGCATGCGCCTTTCTTTTCTCAATGTTATCTGCCCACATTATTTCAAGTTTAAACCCATGCCACAGCCCAAATAACTTTATGGCTACTCTATTATTGAAGGAAGCTACCCACAAATTTCTCCAAAAAAAAAAAAAAGAACTCAAAAAAGGCAACACCTATTGAATCTAAAGTGAGGATAGTTGACACAATGACAACTTAATTCCGACATTAATTTATGAGGTAGAAGTTCTCCGAGATCAAACATTTCAGTCTCACAAGCATCCTCCTAAAAAAGCAACTTTTGTGACTCATTATGTAGGTGGGTGTGGATTGAGCTGCTTTTTACTAAAAGTATGCAACAAAATGCTACATATTGAGCTAATTTCTACAAATAGAATTAAATACACATCCTGAAAACACAATCCCGCAGCATGTCAGATATCCTTGTACTTAACAGCAATGAGTAAATGTTGAATGAACTATTTAATATTAACAGAAAATGTGAACTTTTCATCATTGAGCAGGTTCAATATTTCTGCATGTTTAAATAAGCCTAACTCAATTCATGCTACAAGGACTGATCTTTCATGGTGTAGGTCAAAATACCACTAAAACCATGCTGAAAACAGTCTACGAGAATGTCAGACATCATTTTACCGAGCAGAATCATATAAATGCTGAATGAACTATTTGCTATAGAAAATTGTCATCTCCAAATGTGATTAATGGATTTGGTTTGATATTAAAGCATAATGTGAAGTTTTCACGATTGAACAAGTTAAATATTTCTACGCGTTGAAATAACCATAATATAATTCATCCTACAAGAAGTGATCTTTCATCGTGTAAGCTAACATACTACCAAACCAAGTCGCATTTCTCCTGCAAACCATTAACAGTAGCCTATTTTGCGATGAGCTAAAGTCATCATGCACCCTATCGAAAACTACAAATGCAGTGGAATTAAAGTGAAAATTTTAAAATACCTTGCAACTAGATACCAAATCCATCTCTGGTGCCCAAAAAGACGAGTGCCAATATAGTTGAAGTTTCTACTGTTCAAACGCTGAAAAATCAACAACCATACCCATTCACGCCCCCAATGGTTGCCTCCAAAGAATGACTGATCTAACAAAGATGAACAAACACAAAACCCAAATCAATTGAATTCCGGTTTGCAATTAAGTATGCAAATACATCGTATTGCTAAAACAAACAAAAAATCACAGCAGTAACACCAAAATTACATAATCAAAAGCACAAACCGAACCCTAATCAACACAAATACAAAAATTAAGTTACAAGTATGGATACACACACACACACACATATATATATATACATATATATACACACACAAAATAGAAATCAGGGTGTGTTCTTACGTTGGTGAGTCGACTTACAAAGGTGGAAGAAGGAGACCAAATCTAAGGGAGCTTGGAAGCGAGAACAGATGAGTCGGTGAGCGCTTTTCAGTAGTGGATCAGAGCCTCACGCAGACTTTTAACTCTCTCTCTCTCTCTCTCTCTCTCTCTCTCTCCCTCCCCCTCTCTCTTCGTTTGCGTCTTCTCCTTTTCTTTGACCGAAACCAGCCGGAATCTATCCGCCACCCCCCAAATTTACAAAGTTCCGGACGTGTCGTCGACTATTCAATCCGGTGAATTCTTGCCAAACAAATCCGGGTTTAGATTCTGTGTTGTCGCACGCAAATTGTAGTGCCCATTTCCAGTCTAAGGTACTACGCTAGTGCGAACGTACAAGCATAAAAAGCGGCTACGGCGAGTTGAGTAGGAATGTGGACAGTGGACTCTACGAATAGGAGCAATTATTCGTTCTGCTAAATAATCCCAATGATTTTGAGGGCCTTGCAACGTACTTTTAAATAAATCCTAGTAATCCAGTCACGCGATAAGGAGGAGAAAATATTTTTAAAAATATATATATAGGCACTCCTTATATTAATATATATAAGTTAACGTACAGAAAAAAAATTATAAAATATATTTTATATTTATAGTGTAGTTACATGTATGAATATTAATATCCATAATTACTCAAAAAAAATATTAACATTTATAGAATAATATAACAAATTGCTCATATACAACACAAAAGTTTATTAATTAATTTACCAACAAGCCTAATAATTAGTTTTGTTTACAAAATAAGTGCAAAATAATTGTATATACTGGATTAATAAGAAAAATATTACAGATATAATATTAAGATATGAATTTAAGTGGGTGCCATTTTTTTAGTGGCACAGAAAGAACTTTCAACTTTGAACAACTATTTTAATTTTAGGTCTAAGGTGGAAGATCTAGGTTTTTGGTCTCAAGTAATAATCTTATTGGGATAGAATTTATTGTGTAAGGGAGTGAAAATGAACTATTGAATGCATATGGAGAATTTGTAGTAATAGAACCAATGTTAAATTTGAGCATTAAATTTGCAAGATCTGTATATACTCGTAACTTTAACTGGATAATATTATGATTTTTAATTTGTACTGTTGGGAATATTTTTTTTTTGTAATTTGTCCATACTTTAAAAATATTGAATAGAAAAAAGATATTATGAGATATTTAACTAAATGTGAATTTAAAATAAATTAAAACCTATTATTTCTTATGCAAATTCCATCAACTTGGTAATATTGATTGAAACATCGTTCCTTTAATTAAACAACTATCATTACATAACTCAATTAGCAACCTAATTCTCTAAAATTATAATATCATAACGTTAATAATAATGCTGGAAGAAATCAATTATTTAAAAAAAATATAGAAAAATATAATTTATTGAGATAAAAGTAATAAAAATGCATGTTAGTTAAGTGATATTATTTAATACCTTGATTGTGCTATGACATTTTTACCATTACAGTAAAAATATTTTTTTTGAATAATTAAATAAAAAAATCATGCAGTTAATTCTATGTAATTGTAAATTTAAAATGGTAATAAATTTATATAACATAGGTTAAAACAGAAAGAAATTCCAGGTTAAATTTAAAAATTCTTTGAAATTTGATAACTCTAAACTATTTAAATAATATTATTGTACTAAAAATATTATTGGAATTAAGAGTACACCATGTCGTTGTAAGTGGTAAGAAAAATACACTCCGGTCATTCATTAAGTGTTCTATAATTATTGCAATTAAGAGGGCAAATATTTTTAAAAAAATTATATGGGGTAAATATTTAAGCTTTGAAAATAAAATAGAATTAATTTATATAATTTTAAGATAATGATTAATACTATCATAATAATACTTTAAAAAACTTTGTAGCGATTGCCTTTAGGTAGACCGTTCCCTTTAGTTAATCCTTGATTTTGGAGAGTTGGTTTTGATTCTTTTTCTATGTTTTTTTTATTTATCGAACCTTTTTTTCATAATTCAATTGATTATATTTTGCAATTTGCAGGTTTTCGACGATTCGAACTATTTATCTTGTAGAGCATATTAAAAAAATAATCTTTAGAAAAATATAAATTGATTTGATATCTACAAATATAGTATCTTATAACATTTATTTTAACGGTATATGTCATTTTAAGAATAAATTATTAATTTTATTTAACATAAATATATTTAAGTAATTAGTTATTGATATTTGATTGATTTAATTTTTGAAAAGATGATTTTTTAAACAAGTTCTATAAAAATGAACAATATGATTATGAAAATAAGTATGAAGTGTATTATAACAATTATATATTAAGTTAAATTATTATACATTATGGAGAATAATAAAAGCATCATGGAGTCGAATGGTTAGGGCTCGGTTTTTTATTTTGCAAGGTATAAAACATACTTTTATCATAAAGTTTAATTTTTATAAGCTCATGTCAAATTCCTTTCAATGATCTAAATCATTTATCTTGAAGAGCATAATAAAAAGATCATCTATGTCAAAAGATCGATTGATTATATTGTAGACGCTAAAATATTGACACGGTTTAATTATCGTTTAATCAATAATGATTAATAAATTTTTATAATTAATTAAAATTAATTTGGCCTAAAAGACACCGTGCCCACATCACCATGTATCAAAGTCAAATTCAAAAAATATGAGAAGGAGAATTTGAATTCAAATTTGAATTTATCTCCACAAAAAGAATATTTATTTCCTTTCATTCAGAAAATTAAATCGAATAAAGAAAAGAAAATTCAAAATTAAGGGGTTTCTAAATTTAAGATCCCTCATTTGAACCTATAAATAAAGGCTCTAATTCATTTGAACGAGATCTTTGGCCAAGAGAACTCTCAAGAATTCTTCAAAATTCTCTTTCTCTCCCCGAAGTTCTGTCTCGTGAAAGATTATCAAGCTCTGCAATTACGCGTCAATTCGTCTACGAGTTCTCAATTAAGTACGCTCCTCGGACCAAATTTCACGGAGATCATGCTTTTCGTCTCTTTGTTTCGAGGAGATAAATTCAAATTTGTTCGAAATCAAACTATTCAAAGCCATCGGCAGACTTTTTTCGCCATCTTCTCTATTTGAATATTTGAAGAAAGTTCGACAAATATTTCAATTCTACGATAAGCTATTTTAGCCATCGGATTGTAACTGGTTCGGAGATCGAATAAGAGGTTCACTATTGTATTCGGTGCTAAATCACAGAGGATTGTACCATTTTATTTAAATCAATAAAATATTATTTTGTGCATTCTTTTTTCGTATTCTTTATTGTAGACTCGAAATTTGTGTGTTACAAATTTGGCACGCTCAGTGGGACCCCTCTTCCTCTTATCTCTTTCTCCAACGTTAAGTTTGAATATTTCATCTTCAGAAATAGCCTCCAAGAAAGTTCAACTTGTGCATACCACCAGGAACATAGGCAAGAACATTGTCGTTGTCTCGAACAATAGCAACTCATCTACAGGACCGATAACCCGTAGCAAGACTAAGGTGATTAATTCCCTCACGAACAAAGCAGCCACGATGACTACCAACTCATCAAAGATGGCGCATGACAAGTTCGCAAGCATCACTGCCCTTGCTTCGCGTGGTATAAAGAAAAGCGATGAAAATGACACCAAGAAGCTTGTTTCACTTCCAGAAGACTTTCCTCGCGAAAGTTTATCTCCATGCCCATCTCGTTCAATCTTAGATGCGAACTCAAACATTGGATCGCGCTCGGGCTTATCACCTACCAGTCCAAGGAACTCATTCTCGTCAAATTATTTAGAATCGTCTTATTCAGTGGCTATGCAAGTTTTGACAACTGACACGGCTTATTTGGAAGAATAGTTGGCAACCATGGCTCGTGCTATTGATAAGCTCTCAAAGACTGTTGAAGAGAAAGATCTCCAGATTGCCACACTCATGAACAAGCTGGAAATGAAAAATGCTGGAGACGCAAGCCAAGGGAATTCATATACTTACATTACTCACAAAGATTCTCATAAAATAAAATTTTTATTTTTATTAAAATAAAATTAAATACTAAAAATATGATTTTCAGTATATCAACCCTAACACCAGCTCCATCTATATCTCTACATTGTGATTGCCAGGCTACAATAGCCCAAGCAAGAAATAAGACCTACAATGGCAAGAGCAGGCATATACGCTTAAGACATAATATTATAAAGCAGCTGCTGGGTGATGGGATTATATCCCTAGACTTTGTGAGGTCAGAGGAACTTGGCCGACCCTTTGACAAAATCGTTAAGCAAGAAGCTAGTGCGTCAAACATCGAGGGGGATGGGATTGATGTCCATTTCTGAGATAACCGGCAATGGCAACCCAACCTACATGATTGGAGACCCTTTGAAATAGGTTCATATAGGTAATAACAAATTGCTGGTTGACATGGATAAGCACTATCACTTATTTGTCCCTCTCTATGGTGTAGATAGTGCAAGACTGAGACGTGAGAGGATGAGCAACAGCTCTTAATGAATTCACAGTCCAAGATTGGATGGTGTATCAGTTGCAGTAGACACTTGATGAATTCACCTATACGAGTGTGGAAGAGGGGCCACTTCTTATAAGAATTCGGATAAATTCTTTAGAGTACTCATGAAATCCAAGTAACGCGCATGGCCAATTCGTGCCAACCTATGATGAACAACTTTTGATAAGAGAATGTGCTACAGGTACTTGGTTTATCTGATTTGCAATGGGAACTAGGTTCATAAAAGTTCAACTTTACCGACTTCCTGCAGATCATATCCTTGTATCCCAAGTTATTGGTTCAAAGTTCAAAAGACACCAATGGTGACATAATGCGTTTTCTATAGATCGTATATAATTTCTTCATCTTCCTTCTTTCTTATTTTGTAATATGTGGGGAATTGTTGGTGTCGGTATTCTCAAAACAAGGAAGAAATGCTTATCCCACATTGAAAATCTACAAGTTTTTTAAGTTATATATATAAACCCACATTTCCCTTGGGTTGGAAATATGGGTTAACCTAAGGAACCCATCACGCATATGATCATGGGGTTTAAGAAGTTAATTTAAAGTTTGACAAAAAATTTGGGATTTATTGAGTTTAGATTCATGCAAATTGATTGTTAGGATGAAATTTGAGATTTCCATGGAGAAGTTAAATAATGTGACAAGATTGTTTGTGGATGAGACCGCCAAAAACTTAAATCTAAATTAAAGGTCCATAAAGGGTTTGAACGGTATCAATGTTGTGTTGGAAAGCGTTATTTGATTTGTTGAACCTTTGATAATAATGATTTGGAGTTGAAATATAGATTAAATTATGAGTTAATGGGGTGAGCCATGAATTTGATTTAATTAATGAGGTGTTAAATTCAACCTTAATTTAAAACTTATTGTTTGTGGGCCACTGATTAGAAGATTAAACAGATAGTTTTACAGTGAAACATGGGCATTTAGCTGAATTTCCTAAAAATTTATGGTCTCCAAATTAAAACTTGTAGTTTAATTATAAGTTATGAAAGAATATTGGAAACCTTAATGAATTTAGAATTTTATGTCTTGTTCTTGTAAGGGTTGAATGTATAACCTAGTTCATAGGTGTGGTGAAAAATATATTCTTTGAATTTTGTTAATATTGTGAAAAAGTAGAAATTTCAAGAAAATAGATTAACTTATTGGATATGGGAGATTGGCTAAGTAAGGAATTCGAGTTAACTGAACTTAGGGAGGTGTTGTATAGCTCGAGAATGTATTTATGGGTGGTAGTGACATAGGTGAGTAAGTTGGTTTTGTAAACAACGAACAAATCAAGAAATTAAAATATTCTTCTTGAATATATAATTTGTGGATTAATGCATCTTGGGATTTGAAGAAATCTGGGAGTTAACTAATAGATTTATTTATAAAGCTTTGACTACAAAATTGGGAATAGAAAGGTGAACTCTCATTAATGAAAAGCTATAGTTGGGATGACATAATGCATGAATTGAAGATTTAATCTAGAATGAAATAACTTCAAATTGAAAATTTTAAATATTAGCTTGGACCCTAGAAATGAGAGGCAATATAGATGAATGATGAGTATTATGTGTTTGTAATTAAGCTTAATGGGATACATTATAAGTGGTAACCAGATATAGAGCTTAGGTTGATAAAGCTTAATTGTTAGATTTACTTACATCTCAAAAACTGAACCATGAAATGAGCAACATAGAACCTGATAATATAATTATTCGTGAAGTTATTATAAGAATTATGAATCCTATGAAATTTGAGTTGTTAAAAAAAGAAGTTCTAGCTTGGAGGTGATTGTATGTTTATATGTTAAGATTAAACTGAACACTTGAAAGTTGTTGGATTTAAAAGACTAGTTGGTTTTGATCTAAGAACTAGATGGTTTAATGGACAGTATATGTCTTATGATTAGACAATCTATGACTTGGTAATTGAATTTGCACATTTTGAAATATATAAAGAGAGAAGGTGAATGTGGAATCAATGAGCTAATGGATATATCTATGAATGGAAATGTTAAAAGAAAGATTTGTGAAAACAATGAGGCAAAGGAAGAATAAGAATTGAACTTGTATGTTGTGATAACTGATTGGGGAGATGGACACCCGATTGTTAATGAATGTTGATATGATTGACTGAATATTGAACCGAGGATGATTGAAGTGGATGTGATTAAGTTAGGTTCGCATAGCTCCACGGTGAAAGACCGGAAACTTGCGCAAGATGGGTACTGTGTTCCCTCGGGTTAGCCCCCATAAAACGAACATGATTATGTCGTGGTGAGTTATTGAGCTATCTATTACCCAATGATTTCGCGTAGCCCATTGGGGAAATAGAGAGGGGTTTCTATAAGTTGCACCCGATGATTGTAGTGGTGAGTTATAGAGCTATTTATTACCCAATGACTTCGTGTAGTCTATTAGGGGAATAGGCTGCACCCTACATCGGTTCAATATTTGATTTATTGAATTGAAAGTGAAATGTGGAACAAGAATTAAAGACTGTGAAAGAAAGTAATGGTTGTAATATGGATAAGAGTTGAATCAATAGTTGGATAATTGATTAAGAGAAACTAAAGTAAAAACAAAAAGTAAAGAAGGATAAAGAGAAATTGTAATATATGTCAAGAGAAGAAAGGAAGGGAAATAAAAGAATGTCGACTATTAAACTGAACTGGATAATGAGGTTAATAAGAATGAGGAGATAGACAAACATACGAACAATTTTTATAAAAAGAATATAAATCTAAATGTTGGTTAACAAAAGGTGGATAAAGAACTGATTAATTGAAGAGAGGGTTAATGGTTTGATAATAATAAATG
>JAUMHN010036813.1:0-13430 GCA_032360265.1 Heliamphora ciliata | reverse complement strand
CGAACACAAGAAGAATTAAGAAGAATTGGATAATTGAAGAAATTATGAAATGAGAAAAGAAAATAATTAACTGTTGTTGCATAATATCCTGCTCATCCACACTTCACAAGTCATGCATTACATTTTCTTTAGTCTTATCCTACGGATTTCGGCTCTCGTATGTTAAATAAATGTTTTACAGGTTCATAGACTATAAAGGAAGAATAATCAAAGGTTGGGCTCTTGAAGGATGTTTTGGGAGATCAGGACTTTACTTTTGATTTAAAGATGTAAATCATGCATATAACTCCAAATTACATGTAGTTGTTTCAAAGTCTTGTATTGAGAAATTGTATGAAAATTATGAGATTGTCATGGATGGATGACATTAGTATATGAATCTAGTGAAACTAATGTATGGTTGGATTCTCAAGGAAATGAATATAATAGCAATGAAATGAAGAAAGTTAGTCATTAAGTAGTTTAATATGTCATTGGGAGTTGAAATCCAGACTGAGCCTGAGTATATATTGTGATTTGAGTTTGACAGGTTTACAGTAGAATTTGGGATAGTTCGAAAAATAAAGAAGATTATGCCAAATTTTTTAAGAATTAGACATAGTATATTTTGGAGTTTGGGATACATTAAAGTTATTTTAGAATAATGAATTATCGAGTGGGGATCACGCACCTCAGAGTTGGGGGCGTGATAGTTCTATTGTTGACTTCGGGCACAGTTAAAGCTTTGGATTCCCTACGAATCAAATAACTCGAATTTTATTATTCAAATCGATTAATCAAATTAATTTATCTTCAAAATAATAATTTTATAAAATAACCATTTTTATCTTCCGATTGAAAACATCTTTTGTTTAGTTCTCGATTGAATTATACAAATTGAATCAATAAAATATTATATTGAAAATATTGGTGGTAGATTCTTGATGCCTTAGTACCTTTCTTATTTGTTATTACATTAGTCAATTTTTATTCAATTGAAGTTTTCAAATCTAATCATGTTTTTTTCAATCAACTATTTTTTTTTAAAATTTTTTACTAATTTGTGTTTTGGAATACACCAGTCCTTGTGGTTCAACCTCAGATTTATCGAGATATATTACTTCGCGGCATCCTGCACTTAGGATTGCATCATTAAAATCGCAGCAAGTTTTTGGCGTCATTGCCGGGTGTAGACACCCCAATTTGACCCCGTCAATCTTAGGTTGATCCAAGTGAATTCGATGATGAAAACAAGTAGAATGGTGCTTCTGAATAATCCTTAGGAGGTGATCCAAGCTCAGTGATCTGAACCCAATGATCAAAACCTTCAAACAAGTGAAATCGCCTTGATTCGCCAACTTTGAACTGTGGAACCGCCAACTTTGATTGTGGCGACCTGCATAAGAACCTCTTGAAAACCATAGCCAAGGTGGCGACCACCACATTTGAACCACATGGTCACCAACTCTATTGTGGCGACCACCACCTTTAAACATGGCTATCGCCAACTTCAAAAGGCCTGACGTGTCCTAAAACATGTCAGCACCTCATTGGTTGATGAATTCTATAAATACCGTACATCTGGT
This sequence comes from Heliamphora ciliata, assembly GCA_032360265.1. NCBI lineage: Eukaryota > Viridiplantae > Streptophyta > Magnoliopsida > Ericales > Sarraceniaceae > Heliamphora > Heliamphora ciliata. The sequence continues at coordinate 11,865 of JAUMHN010036813.1, read as the reverse complement.
ATGATTTTGGGAGAACAATTCTGAAGTTGAAGTTCTAACGGGTCGAAAGGCGAGAGAATTTTGATACCGGCACCCTGCCGAAATACCGAGGAAGAACGATTACTGACGCTGATACTTTGCTGGATTCCTGGCCCACCCTTCCATTGGAATTGAAGCACATCTTGAGGATTGAACTTTGGATCACTATTTTCCAACTTGAGGATTCACTTGCGATTCAGGTATTCTGCTTGGATCCCTGGCATTCTTTCTCCACTTTCCCTCTTTTGGAGTGGCTGGATTAATTTCAACGTTTGATTCAATTGCACAATTTTATTTGATTAAATTGTGCATGTTTAGTTTGGATAAACCTGTTTAGTTTAATTAAATTTAATTAAATTAGATAAATTCTTGAATCAAAGCAAATCTTAGTTTACCTTGTTCACATTGCACGCTCACACTTAGAATGCTGTTATTTTCTAGTTTATCAAAATAGTGCTAACATATCCGACAATTGTGATTTACAATGTCGTAATTGTCACATTCGGTGCACTTACATTCATATAGTCATAATTATTAATATTTCGCCCATATCTTAATGTGTTCTAGTTAAGTAGTAACTATTACATTTATTTGCATTAGTTGTAACTTTTATAGTTTATTTTTGTTTTAATAGCTTTTCTTTTACACTATATCGATCATTGGCTTGAAATTCATAAAAAAACTTTTGTATTAGTTTAATTCCCTTTTAAGTAATATCTTTTATTATTTTATTAGTAATTAACATATAATCTTCATTTAGGTGTAATCAGATAATTTTAAGGCATGCTTTGATTATTTTGTTTAAAATTATGTTAGAGTAATTTTAGATTATTTGGTAATATGCATATTTGGTATAATAAGTTTAAAGCATGTTTTGTTCATTTATTTAAAATCATGTTTTAGAGTAACTTAAGTTATTTTAAGTTATTTGATGATATTGTTAGTAAATTCATGTTTATTTTTTGTGTGACTTGTATCTAATGACTTTTAGAGTATATCTTTGTTTTTTATTTGAATCATGCTAATTAGGTTAGTTTGGTAATATTACATGTGTGTTAGTTTCATGTATCATTTAGTTAGAAATTGTATGCCGTAGGACTTAGGATTTTTTTTATACTTGTTTTATTTGGTATTCTATATACATATGTTATGTATTTTTCTTATTTGAATTTGAATGTTCTCTCTTTGCCCTCGTTTTCTGTATTTGCATGCATTTGAGGCATATAATTAAGAACCAATGATGATTAGTAGAGGCCAATCTCACGGTTAGATAAACGGAGTGACTAACACATTCCTCAGTTCATACCTTAGCCCCAAGACCCTTATTTTCTCTGGTTAACATTTTAAAAATCAGTGGCTTATTTTGTTTTTCTCGATTTTTCTTAAAAAATAAGCGGCAACTCCATTTTTCACAAAAAGATGTTTTCAAAATTTAGTTTTCAAGGTATTAAAGTATTTTCTAAACATTTCTCGAATTCTCTTATTTTTGAAACAACACCCCAAATTTCGGCGCTACAGTATTTTCTAGCAACTCTGTTGGGGACTAGTTTATAAAATCAAATAAGAGAACTGGACTTGAAAATATCATTGGTTCTTAATAAGAATTTCTCATTTGCATTCTCGCATGTATTTGCATTGTTTTTAGCCCCCTCCCTGGTCGACCAAATACCCCGGTCAATTTACTATCTCGGAGCTATGTTGGGGAGATGGGCAGGTCTTATTAACTGTACGCTTTCACAGGTGCGATAAAAGAGTTCTTGCGTACCGTTTGACCATGTCTTACACCACACCAAGCATGAGAGGTATATACTCGACTCTATTCAAAAGATACCCTGATTATTGACCAAACTCGTCATTTTCTGCATATAATTTCTTAGAACCCACCATTAGGTATTAACCTGGTAGGATTATTTGTTTTATTTAATTGTATGTTTTGTTTGTGTTTGTGTAAGTCCTTTGTTTGTTTGTTTAGACTAAAATAGTTTCTCTCCCGGGTTTTGGCCCATCTGCTTCCGTTGTTCCTTCGTTTTAAGATAGTTTTCCTTTCGGGTAGTTACCCAATTTTTGATTTGTTGGTCTAGAATCTCGAGTCTTGCCTTATTTGTTGGTTTAGGATAGTCTTCTCTCTCCCGGGTTTTTTTTGCTTGTCGATTTTGTACCCTCAGCGCTATTTAGGCTCGTTTTCCTGAACTCCCATTTAGGCTCTTGTTTTGAGGTCTCGTTTAGCTTAGCGTTATTTTATTGCTGGAATGCTGCCTGTTTTTTCTTTAGAATCTTAAGGTAAACCAGTCTCGTTTGGCTTAGAGCTGTTTTCTTGCTAGAGTGTTGCATGTTTTTCCTTTAGATTCTTAGGGTAAACTTTCTTTTTGGAGTTTTGTTGGTCTCTCGTTTAGTTTTTCGTGTTGGTCCTTGGATATTAGGGCTTCCAATCGTTATACTTTCGGTATGAGCCCAACAAGGGCATGTTTCTATTTCGGTGGTTATATCTTCTCTTGGTCAGCTGTCTTTGGCATTTGGAGTGTCAACTATTTGTTATCAAGATTCTTTTCGAGAAGTGTCTGATACTGGTGATTCTACTTTTGGGATTTAGGTTGTGCTTTAGGTCTAGATCATTGAGTCAGAAGGTTCGCATCCAGTGTGTATCTGGGCTCGGTCAAAAATCAAGAGACTCTACAGGATATCTGAACAAACAGCTTAGTCATCTAAAATGGTAGAGAATGAGGTGAAATTGACAGCTCTGATGAGGGCAATCACTGAGATACAGAGGGCAGTTGAACAGTTGACGTAGGCTCAGAATCAGTGTCAAGCTCAAATTCGGACAATCCAAGCTCGCTTGCCAGGGGTAAATGAGCCGCAAGATGATACAAATGAGAATGGAATGGACTTCTGGGCAGATTGATCGAATGGAGAAGGTACTGAGAAAGGCAAAGAGAGTGGGAGAGTACATGCTGGATGTAAGAGGTTTGTGCTTATTCCCGGATGCCAAGCTGCCAAAAAAATTTAAGATGCCAGAGATGGAGAAGTTCGACGGTACTAGAGATTCCCGAATTCATCTGAGGATGCATGTTAGTACTCTCTCCCTTATAGGAATTGATGATCAGCTAAAAGCCTAATTGTTCCATCGATCGCTTTTTGGGGCAGCACAGAAATGCTTTCTCTCCCTAAATGTTGCAAAGACGAGGACATGGGAAGACATTGCCACAGCCTTCGTTAGTCAGTACAACTATAACATCCAGCTAGAATTTACTACTCGGGAACTCGAAACCACCCGACAGGAGGATCGAGAATCATTTATGGACTTTTTAACCTGGTGGAGGGGAAAAGCGGCCAAAATAAAAAATCGGCCAACTGAGAAAAAACAAGTGAGGATTGTAGTCAAGAACCTCCAGTCTACAGGATATCTGAACAAACAGCTGAGTCATCTAAAATGGTAGAGAATGAGGTAAAATTGACAGCTCTGATGAGGGCAATCACTGATATACAGAGGGCAGTTGAACAGTAGACGCAGGCTCAGAATCAGTGTCAGGCTCAAATTTGGGCAATCCAAGCTCGCTTGCCAGGGGTAAACGAGCCGCAAGATGATACAAATGAGAATGGAAAGGACTTCTGGGCAGATAACCAAGGGCAGGAGGTGTTGTCAGGTTATGATAGAGGAAAAAAACACGGCTCAATCTAAGGAGTCCGCACTAACTGAAAAGATTGATCGAGTGGAGAAGGTACTAAGAAAGGTAAAGGGAGTGGAAGAGTACATGCTGGATGTAAGAGGTTTGTGCTTATTCCAGGATGCCAAGCTGCCAAAAAAATTTAAGATGCCAGAGATGGATAAGTTCGACGGTACTAGAGATTCCCGAATTTATCTGAGAATGTATGTTAGTACTCTCTCCCTTATAGGAATTGATGATCAGCTAAAAGCCCAATTGTTCCATCGATCGCTTTTTGGGACAGCACAAAAATGCTTTCTCTCCCTAAATGTTGCAAACACGAGGACATGGGAAGACATTGCCACAGCCTTCGTTAGTCAGTACAACTATAATATCCAGCTAGAATTTACTACTCGGGAACTTGAAACCACCTGATAGGAGGGTCGAGAATCATTTATGGGCTTTTTAACCTGGTGGAGGGAAAAAGCGGCCAAAATAAAAAATCGGTCAATTGAGAAGAAACAAGTGAGGATTGTAGTCAAGAACCTCCAGTCTCCATTGAAGTGTTATCTGATAACACAACTGCTGTCTACTTTCAAGCAGTTTTTTGATGCCGATGTCCAGATAGAAGACTCAATCCAGTCGAGGGATATTGAGAAATTTGAGCTTAGTCAGAAGCCAGAAGGTCCTTTCCTACAAACGACCAGAACCAATCCACCCCTGTTACCAACTTCATCTCCCGTTCAAACGAGGTCAATTTGTTGAACCCCTATTTTGGACAATTAAATCCCCAATCCTCCATTCAGCAATCAAGTAATAACCAGCAGTCTCAACAGAAGCCGATGAGAGTTTCTACTCCTCTCAACATACCATTATCCATAGCCCTGAATTGACTTGTCGAGAAGGGGCTGATTAAACTTTTGGACTCTGTGCCTATACCCGATCCCCTATCACCAAGATACAATACTTTCCAATACTGTGCCTTTCACCAATGTCATGGGCAGTTGACCGATAAATGCATGAGGTTGTGTCACGAGATCTAGGATCTTATCGATAACAAGGTCATTCCTTCACCCACAACTTCTCAAAAATCCAATGTTACTACCAACCCATTGTCGAACCATGCTAAGTAAGGAGGGATAAATCTTATCCAGCTAGGGCAGTCGGATGATCCCAGCTGCTACATCTGTTCAGTACATCTCTCACGCCCAATGATTTTAGTTGAGGAAGATCAGTCTTGTTCCCTAATCATGGCCGGGAATGGTTGGGATATGATGGAGGAATGGAACGATGCTATTTGGGAAGACCAAGGGATGATAATCCAGGTAGAGGACCAAGAAGAACATAATGATGGCAATGATTGGCCTTTGGACTTTCCAATGAGGCCACATGGATTGGGACATGTTCTAGATGGGATCACTCTTCCCTAGCTCTTCAGGGAAGAGGTTTTTGTTGATGAAATGAAATCGTACTAGTTGGCTGAGATAGTAATGAAGTCAGATTGAAAAGAATGGACAGATTTTTGGGCTACTCAAGAACAACAGATTGGATACATCGAGGAAGATATTTGGGGGTTAGTTGAAATTGATTACACATGGGCGATCAAAGATGAAGAAGAAAGAAAGGAAAGACCGAAAATCAACAGTTTAGACGACTTATGAGAGTTCGAGAGTTCTCCCTATGTGGTAGAGGTTAAACAGACCGAAGTGTCAATTTTATGGGATCCCGAAGAGGGAATCGAACATTTAACCCATAGTGGGTGGCACTTCAAGCTGGCCCAGCTGAAAAAGGGACAGACAAGCGGGAAAGAAATGGAGAAGGAGCAAGAAGAAGAAGAAGACGATGTACTGCAACAGCTAAAAAAGACTCAGGCCAACATTAACATTTGGGATTTGCTAATGGCTTCACACCGGTATCGACAAGTCGTACTAAAAATTTGAATAAGGCAAACGTCTCGATAGGCGTGACCCCAGAACAATTGATCGGGTTGATTTTGCCGGTTGTAGCACTGAAGGTAAATTTTTTTTAACAAAGATTTTCCATTGGAAGGGAAGAACTACAATAAGCCGCTGCATATAACTGTAAAATGCTTGGGAAATGGGTACTAATTACCCTCATCGACAACGGATCAGCTCTAAATGTTTGCCTGCTCAAGACCGTTATATGTCTAGGGATGAAACCGGAACATTTCACGCCAAGTAACCAGGAAGTTAGGGCATATGACAACACGAGGCGGGATGTGCTCGGTTTGGTGTCCTTTGCAATATCAGTTGGGCCACTAGAAACATCAGTTGAACTCCATGTCTTGGATGTGCCGACGTCCTTTAATTTAATACTGGGATGGCCTTGGCTCCATGCTCTAAATGTCCAGGCAATACCCTCTACCCTGAATCAAAAGTTGAAACTAATTAAAGACGGGGTGGTACTCACCATCCATGAAGAGGACAACATTCAACCCTTGAGGGAAGATGGGTCGACTCTTTTGGAGGTTCAACATGGGGCAGATGATGTGTTTCTAAGCGAATTTCGATATGATGAGGCACCGGCAGTGCAGATGCTGTTTAAAAAAGAGGAAAGCTATATCAATTCGTATGTGGTGACAATGATGCGGCACGTGTCCTATTTCCCTGGCTTGGGGTTGGGGCATAAGCAATAAGGAATTCCAAAACCCATTTAGGTATCACCTGCTTCGCAATGCTTCGGTCTTGGGTACAAACCGACGAAAGAAGATTTAAAATGGCCAAAGAGGGAATGAAAAGGGGCAAAAGGTCAAGTATTCAGGAACTCTGAATAGATACTTTGTCAAAGATGGGGGATATTTTCCTTACTATGGTTTTTTAGAACTATGGTATGACGAAAAGACCCACCAGAGGCTGCCAGGACTGGAGATTTTCTTCAGTTATAAACTGTCTGATTCAAAAGAGGAGGAAGTCAAAGAAAAGAAGGAAGAAAGAAAAACTCGAGAGGATAAAGACTAGGCTGATCAACTGGATGGTATCAACATGGAGGCATTGTTTAGCGGGATGAGTATAGCAGATCAAAACTACTTGATGATGGGATGCAGTGGGTCAGCTGATTACAACGAGTTGATTGTGGATGTGGTTGCAAAAGAAGTCAAAAATTGGACCATAGAGTCCCTTGCTTCGTATGATGCTGGTTTTGAGTCCGGATCTCTCATGCATGAGTCTGTGTTTTCTTTTAATAAGCTGGATGTTGAGTCGGAGTGTCACGCCCCAAAATTCGGAGTCACGTGAAAATCCACCAAACATCCGTTTTATATGAAAATATAGGTTTTCATACATTGAAATCCGCCTGTTAAAACCAATGGAATACCCAATAAAAAGTATCTCTCATATATAAAAGACATACAGTTCCAAGGCGTACAAAACATGCCTTCAGGAATAGGCATACCGAAAAGAAAAACTATAAAAGCCTTTCGCCACCGCAGGCACTGCCAAAGCTACTTCTCGTCCACAGCATCACCTGAAAATGGTTTTACAGAAAATTTTCACCTGTGAGCCGAAGCCCAATAGACACAGATAATAAGCTGTAAAGGAGGAATATGCAACTATATGAGTGGAAGCTAAACTCAACCACAACCCAAAAAGGTTTTTCACAAACCTCAAGTTTTCCCACCAGACTACACAAGTCTCCCAAAATGGTTTTATTAACATAAAATCCCGTTTTCATCCTTCAAACCATGTGATGCAAACATTGCAAATAACCAACCATAGTTAAGGAAAAACAGTAATCAAAATCATTGTTCCTTCACGGGATGTACCATCGTGAAAAAGAAGAAGAATATGATCTTATGTACCAACTCCATCACACGACAGAAGTAACAACGATAGACCTCTGTCCATTATCTAATCCCCATACATCATGGGATCGGTTAGATAAACACAAGTTCTATACGAAGCACCATAACGTAAAGCTCAATTGACGGGCCCGAAACCCGAGGGTACAAAGCACCCAACAACTCAATTTACGGGGACTAACCCGAAGGTACAGAGTACCTACGCTGCACACGTTTTCAGACTTACACCGAGAGCAACTCGTGCCAAATACCCGTCATCCCGGTACATCTAGATAATCTTTAAAAAAACGAACTATAGCATCAACAACTACAAAACTTTTTTGCAAATATACATTGTACATGTATATAGATCTATGCATCAACATGGAGATCAACAAAACATTTCCAAAATATTTTTCCCAAAAGAAGTTATACAACGCATGTATAAGCAAGAGATCTAATCCATGAACCATGGAGGTCAAAACATGTAAAAATTATTTTCATGCAAACGTTTTAGAAAGTGAGACTCAACCCCAAGGGTTAGCTCCAAACCTCCAATAAACACGTTTCTCCCAACGATTTTCGTAAAAACCTCGTTTTGCAAAATATCCCTTGCCCAAACAAGCCACCCGAACCATCAAAACCAATACCAAGAACTCACACAGGGATTCAGTCGACTGGCCCAAGCCCCTAGTCGACTGAAATGCTCACTGGAAAAGAAGGACCAAAACAGAAACAATTTCAGTCGACTGACCTCCCAGGTTCAGTCGACTGAACTCATAGCATGATGATTCAATCGACTGAACTCATGAGTTCAGTCGACTGAACTCACCCAGAAAGTATTTTTGAGCTACGATTTTTTCATGTTTTTGCTTCCAAACCTCAAATCAAACCCCCAAACATCCACCAACATCAACACACCCTAGCCTTGCGTCAAAACCTCGAAAGGAAAGCCTCAAAACACATCCACCGAAAATGCCAAAAAATAGTTTTAAATCAAAAATCAGATCTAAAACATAAAATCACATTTCATGCGTTTTAAAACGGTGAAATAGCATAAGATTACATATATTACCCTTATACAGCCGTAGAATCTGAGATCCTACCTTGTTGGGTCCAAAACCCAATGCCTCGATCTACGTGCAAATTCGAGTTTTGTCGAAATTAAATTCCGTCCGGATGGATGCGTAGACCGCGAAGCCAATAGTAAGTCTCGGCTGCTGGTCCGTCAAAACTCAAGCCCCGAGCCCCCGAGAAATTAGAGAGAAGGCACAGAGAAAATGAAGAAAACTTAGGAGTTAGGTTTTGAAAATATCTAACTGCAGATATTTATAGGATTCCAAAATATCTTTTTTTTTGATTTTTCAAAATTCACACCATAACCCCCCGCGGCCCCCGGGACCAACCCCGCATGCTTAAAATAATCAAATCATGCATCAAAACTCATTTAGGCATATTAAAGTGAAACAGCTAAAAAGGCGTCAAAACACCGAACATGCGTATATATATCAAAAATCAAACGGTACAGGGTCTTACAACTCTCCCCCCTTAAGGAATTTTGCCCCCGAGATTCACTACAAGGTCACGAGGTAAACAACTCCAGGTATCTCGCACGAACCCCAGACTCAAGCTCCCAAGTCGCTTCTTCAACCCCATAATGAAGCCACTGAACTTTGACATAAGCAATCGTTCTTTCCTGCAACACTTGTTCCTTCGTATCCAGAATCTTCACGGGACACTCCTCATACGTCACATCCTCATCAACTCGCAACTCGGTCCATTCTAACCCATGAGACAGATCCGGGTCACACCTCCGAAGTATAGAAATGTGAAAGACGTGCACAGATGCTAACTGAGGCGGCAAAGGCAGACGGTATGCTACCACCCCGATCCTTTCCAGCATCTCAAATGGATCGATAAAACGTGGTGATAGCTTCCTGCAACGACCAATTCTCTTCAACCCTCTACGAGGCGAGACCTTCAAAATCACATGGTCCCCCACAGCAAACTCTAACGGCCTCCTCCTCCGATCGGCATAACTCTTCTAGCGGCTCTGTGCTGTCACCAGACGCTGACGAATCACTGTAACCACCTATGTCGTTTCTTGCACTAAGTCGGGTCCCAAAACAGCGGTCTCTCCCACCTCTGTCCAACAAACGGGTGATCTACACGGCTTACCATACAAAGCCTCATACGTTGCCATCCCAATACTGGACTGATAGCTGTTGTTGTATGTAAATTCTGCCCATGATAGATGATCCCTCCAAGAACCCCGAAAATCAAGCACGCAAGCTCTCAACATGTCCTCCAAAATCTGAATGGTCCTCTCAGACTGACCATCGGTTTGAGGATGAAAAGCTGTACTAAAAGTCAAGCTCGTCCCCAAGGCTACCTGAAGACTCTGTCAAAAGCGCGATGTAAAACGCGAATCTCGATCAGAAACGATAGTCGCGGGTACTCCGTGTAGTCGGACTATCTTCTAAATGTACAATCTGCTCAGTCGGTCCACTGAATCCTTCACACGTATGGGAAGAAAATGTGCAGATTTCGTCAATCTATCCACTACAACCCAAATACCATCATGTCCCCTCGGCGAGCGTGGAAGTCCTGATACAAAATTCATAGCGACATTCTCCCACTTCCACTCAGATACAGGCAACGGCTGCAATAATCCTGCTGGTCTCTGGTGTTCGACCTTCACTTGATGACAAGTAAAACAACGAGAAACGAATCGGATCACGTCCCTCTTCATTCCCGTCCACCAGAACTGACGGCGTAGATCGTGATACATCTTCGTGCCTCCCGGATGCACTGCAAGACATGAGCGATGAAACTCATGTAGCACCTCAGCACGGCACGACTCCGGCACAAACGATCGCCCTAGTAACCTTAGACCTTGATCTGAACTCACCACCGATCTCGCTGTATCTGACCCACTGGTAATGTGGTCCCGTATCATCTGAGCCTCCTGATCAGTTCTCTAAGCCTCTAACACGCGTGTAACCAAGGTGGGTTGTGAAGCAACTAAATATAAGGTCGCACCTCCCGCTGTCTCTCCGAGACACAGATCAAATTTCCCAACATCCCTAAGCATGTCCCACTCTCGCATAGCCACAAAGGCTAATGAGCGTGAGATCTCATACTGAGTGCATCAACTACGACGTTTGCCTTACACGGATGTACTGAGTGCATTAGCTACGACGTTTACCTTACCAGGATGGTACTGCAAATCGTAGTCATAGTTTTCCAACAACTCCATCCATCGTCGTTGGCGAAGATTCAAGTCCTTCTGTGAAAACAAGTACTTTAGGCTCTTGTGATCAGAGAAGACCTCGAAACGCTCACCATATAGATAGTGACGCCATGTCTTCAAAGCAAAGACCACGGTTGCCAACTCCAGATCATGTGTCGGGTAGTTTCTCTCATGTGTCTTCAACTCTTGGGATCCATAAGCTACAACCTTTCCTTCCTGCATCAGAACACAACCCAAACCCTCATGTGAAGCGTCGCAGAACACAGTGTAACCCAAACCTTGCTCAGGAATAATCAGAACTGGTGCACTGGTCAATCTCCTCTTTAGTTCCTAGAAAGCTGACTCATAGGACTCGCTCCACACAAACGTGACTCCCTTCCGCGTCAAATGCGTCATCGGTGCTGCAAGCCTAGAGAACTCCTACACAAACCGCCGATAATAACCCGCTAGACCTAGAAAACTACGGATGTTAAAAACATACTTCGGTCGCTGCTAATCCATCACTGCATCAGTCTTCATCGAGTCCACTGATACCCCATCCTTTGACACCACGTGTCCAAGGAATCTCACCACTGTCATCCAAAACTCACAGTTCTCGAACTTCGCGTACAAGAGAGGTTCCCTCAGAAACTGTAGGACAACATGCAGATGCTCCTCGTGCATCTCCCTCATGGGTGAATAGATCAGAATGTCATCCACGAATACCACCACAAAACTATCCAGATAAGGGTGGAAGAGACGGTTCATCAAACCCATAAATGTTGCTAGAGCGTTCGTCTGACCGAACGGCACAACCAGAAACTCGTAGTGACCATAGCGAGTCCGAAAGGCAGTCTTCACTATGTCCTCGTCCCTAATCCTAACTGGTGATACCCTGACCTCAAGTCAATCTTCGAAAAGCAGCGCAATCCCTTTTGCTGATCAAACATGTCATCAATCCTAGGCATAGGATACTTATTCTTCACGGTTACCTGGTTTAGCTTCCTATAATCTATGCACAACCGCAACGAACCATCCTTTTTCTTTGCAAAGAGCGCTGTAGCTCCCCACAGCGACGTACTCGGCCGTAGAAATCCTTTATCTAGCAACTCCTGCAACTGCACCTTGAGTTCTCTCAACTCAGCCGGTGCAAAATGATATGATGGCATAGAGATAGG
>JAUMHN010036704.1:0-28693 GCA_032360265.1 Heliamphora ciliata | reverse complement strand
CACTATTCATAATAACCTTGGGGTGTAAATTAATTTATATAGTCAGTAGTCAGTACTAAATTAATTACCCCAAATGTTCCGTTCAATACACACAAAGTGTACTCGCACATAGAGTCGGAACAATAGACGACGCTATTATCTGTTTCCCGTAACCAAGACAGGCCTATTAAAATTCTGTACCACAGTAGTACCGATGATATGTCTATTTTCATCTAAACTGTGAACATAAAACTTATATTCTACAAGAACCTAAAATCTAGTCTTCTATGTGTAAGCCGTACTTTACACACCAGATTAAATACTATACAGAATATTGAACATCCATGCATAACAAATAAATAATATACATACATTGCTCATAAAGATTATTATAAAATAGAAAACTAATTTATAAAAAATAAAATTAAATACTAAAAATATGATTTTCAATATACCAACCCTAACATTTTTGGGAACAAAGGTCGATTGGTAGCTCAAGGTTACAATCAAGAAGAAAGCTTCAATTTTGATGACATTTTTACTCCTGTGGCTAGGTTTGAAGCCATTAGGGTGTTGCTTATGTTGGAAGTAATACTGCCAAGATTATTATTTTTGTAAACGATTTTTGGTAAAAAATTAACTGGACAGGCAAACGACGAACGATCAAAATAAAATCCGTGCAATCAAAGTTAATTTAGAAGAATACTTTTTGTCGATCGATTCCTCAACTACGATTTGATTTCGAGTTGAAACTCCTGTCAGATCTTTTACTGTATTTTTTTACGTGATTCTCGAACGTAGTGTGGGCTACGGACTATCGAGAACTCGTACCGGCAAAACTCAGATATATTTAGTCTTGAAATACAAATTATGATATCATATAAAACTGGTTTAGCCTACCCGCATATATATAAGGTTACAATAGGGACCTGTGAAGGAATTATGAGTTAAACTTCTAGTAGAAAATAGATACCTACCAGCTGTTTCTGCAATTTTGATAAAATACTGAATTACAGGTCACACCACTAAAGAACTATAATTGCACTCTGACCCATAATCTCAAGATCTTCTTGCATTGAGCTCCTGTTATTAAATACTTACCATTTCTCCCTACATTAAGATTCTTAATACCGACCAATTAAATTTTATTACTGACAATTTAATTTAATCGGTATCTTTATATTCCTTATACCTTTTCACTTAACTTATTTCACCGTCAAATAATAAAATCCATATGCAGGGTTTGGCCCGGTCAAAACTTATAATCTTCCTTAAGTGGGTATCGTCAATCCCGATCTTTCGTGACGTGGATTCTGTCAATAATTAATATTTTTTATATGAATAATACCGCTATCCAACTCACTGGGAATATAGACTCATATAAGATCGCACACTCTAATAAATCAAAATAACAAATATTAAATATACGCAAATCAATAATTACTTCACGACTAAGAGGATAAGCACTATACATAATAACTTTGGGGTGTGAATTAATTTATATAGTCAGTATAAAATTAATTATCTCAAATGTCCCGTTCAATACACATAAAGTGTACTAGTACAGAGAGTCGGAACAATAGAAAACGCTAATATTTGTTCCCTGTAACCAAGACAGGTCTACTAAAATTCTGTACTACAGTCGTACCAATGGTATGTTTATTTCCTTCTAAATTATGAAGATAAAACTTATATTCTGTAACAACCTAAAATCTAATCTTTTATGTGTAAGTCGTACTCTACACACCAAATTAAATATTATACAGAATATCGGACATCCATGCATAACATTTGAAGAAATGATACACATATATTGCTCATAAAAATTCTCATAAAATAAAAAATTAATTTTATTAAAATAAAATTAAATAATAAAAACATAATTTTCAGTATACCAACCCTAACAGCTTACTTTTGCATGCTTCAAAAATTTCAAACTCTATCAAATGGATGTCAAAAGTTCCTTTTTAAATGATTTTATCTCGGATGAAAGTTTTGTGAAACAACCTCTTAACTTTGAAAATATAAATTTTTCAAACCATGTTTATAAACTTATCAAGACTCTTTATGGTTTAAAGCGCCCTTGAAAGGTTAAGCAAATTTCTTATTAAAAATGAGTTTTCTAGAGCAAAAATTGATACCACTCTTTTCATCAAGTCTCAAGGAAATGATATGCTAGTTGTTTAAATTTATATAGATGACATTATTTTTTATGCAACTAACGAATCTCTTTGTAAGGACTTTGTAAGTGCATGCAGGGAGAATTTGAGATGAGTATGATGGGAGAACTCAACTACTTCTTTAGACTTCAAATCAAGCAGACACAAGAAGGAATCTACATCAATCATACTAAGTACACAAGGGACCTATTGAAGAGGTTTGACATGCTGAAAGCAAAACCTAAAGGGAACCCCCCTGTGTCCTATAACAAAGCTTGATAAGGATAACAACGATAAAGCTGTAGATGAAAAACGCTATAGTGGTATGATCAGATCTCTACTATACTTAACTACTAGCTGTTCTGATATAATGTTTAGTGTTTGCATGTGTGCTAGATTTTAATCTAACCCTAAAGGATTACATGTGACCGCCGTTAAGCGCATCTTTAAATACCTCTTAGGTACACAAAACCTAAGATTATTCTATCCTAGAGAAATAGCCTTTGAGTTATTTGGCTATTTAGATGCTAATTTTGCTAGATGTAAAGTGGATAGGAAAAGTATAAGTGGAACATGTCAATTCCTAGGACACTCACTAATCTCTTGGTTTAGCAAGTAACAGAACTCAGTAGCCTTGTCTACAACTGATGCTGAGTACATAGCAACTGGTAGCTGTTATGCACAAGTTCTTTGGATGAAATAACAATAAGAGGACTATGGCTTTTGCTTAGATCATATCCCTATAAAATGTGATAACACTAGTGCAATCAATATATCCAAGAACCCAATACAACACTCCAGAACTAAACACATTGAAATTAGGCATCACTTTATAAGAAATCATGTGCAAAAAGATAACATTGAACTTAAATTCATAGGCACAGATTACTAACTAGCTGATATATTCACTAAGCCTTTAAATGAAAAAAGATTATGCTATATAAGAAGAGAACTTAATATATTATGTGCTCCAACTTCATGATTAAAATGTCATACTAACTATGTCTTTTTAATGCATTTCAATGCTTTTGATATTCTTCATTGATGTGTGAAAAGTGTCGACACCACTTGAAAAAGTGTCAACACGTATGTTCTTGAGTTGACTCAAAACTATATGGAAGAGACTGCGAAAAAATTGTCGACCCATTTCTATATAGTGTCGACTCAAATGGCCAAAAGTGTCGATCTTTTCTGAAAAACTATCAACATAAATTCTTATTTCGGATACCCACACTCGCAAAGAAAAGTGTCAACTCAAAATCTATTTGTGTCTACACAAATCTTTTTACCTATTTAAGAGGCATCAGTCCCCACCATTCGTGTCGTTTCCTCTCTCTCTCTCTTTTTAACTGTTCATCTCCCATCGGTTCTCTTTTAAAAAATGAGTTGACCCATCATCTTCTCTTATCTCTTAGATCTAACCTCTCAATCCAAGATGACTGCTCAAATAATGGGAAAAGGCAGCAAAAGAACCTAGGATGAAGGCTTGTCGAACCCTAGGGCACAGAAGAAGAAAAAGATGGCGACGGTAACGGGAAGCACGGCAATCGTGTTGTCGGAGGCCTTAAGCTTCAAGTCGAACAAGTTCCAACAACTCTATTTCTCCTCGTTCATAAATCGTAAGGTAATCCCAGGCTGTTCTGTTGATTTCTCTCTTTTCAATTCTATTGAAATGCGCTTTAGAGATTTATTCTCTAATCCTGGGTGAAAAAGACTACTCCAACACCGTGACCCTCACTACCTCATACTAGTAAAGATTTTTCATGCACATTTCCATATTACATCTATCCCTAGCACCACCATCACCTCTTAGGTAAATGGAACCGAAATCCACTTGACCTCCTCTGTTCTTAATGAAGTTCTACGTGTCCCTGAGAGAGAGATATTTGTTCCCTACAATAAGAGATCTATTAAACTAGATGGATTTTCTTTTCATGATGTAGTAAGACAAATATTTGAGGTCGATAAAATTGATCCCTCCAAACCCCTTTAGGCCAACTCTCTCAAACCAGAAATGAGAATCCTCCATCACATGCTCAACCATATTCTTCTGCCACAAATGGGGAAGTTTGGGGATGTCTCATACATGCACATTTTCATAATATGGTGTATTCTCGAGCAAAAGTACCTTGATCTAGGGTTGCTCTTTATTTTAGACATGCTCTAATCACATGGAAAATCCAACTCCTCCCTCTCCCATGGTATGTTCATGACAAAAGTTGTTTGCTATTTTAGCATTGACCTCTCCTCTGAGAAAATGATCCCATTTTTCCAAACATGATCACCTATATAGAGCTTCTACTTTGAAACATAAGCAGATTTTCAAGATCGACAGAATTTGGACCACCCACCGTGATACTCCATCCATTCCTCGAAATCCCTCTACCCCTCGAAACTTCTCTTCTATTAGAGTAGACACTATAGGACCTCCTTCTGCTCCTTCTCATGCTCCTCCTCCTCCTACACATGTTGATGCTCCATCTGCTCCTCCTGCCTCTCTTGTTGATCTTTCTGAGATTGTCTCTTTGATTAAAGACTTATCCTCTTTCTTGACCTCTTTCCAAACAAGGTCGACCAAGACTTGTTTGACCTCAATAGCACCATATCCTCTTTATCTGACAAGGTCAAGCAATTACATAAGACCAATTGTGGCCTTCGGCGTAACGTTAAAAATGCAACAGATGCTAGGAGAGCCCTTTGCAAGACAACAGATGGTAACAATGTCTCCATAGTCAACTGCAATAAGGCAATCCTCCAGCAGGTTCGCAAAGAATATGATCAAGGCATTGTCATCACCGTGTAAGACAACTCTCAAAAGGTGGAAGAACACCTTCAATGGATTCGAGAAGCTTGGAGCAAGCAGTTTAACCCCAAGGAATCAAAAAAAGAAAAGGTTGCATGGTTAAAGCGTGAAGCATATTTGGCTCTTACTGCTACTTTGGAGGTCATGGCTATTGCGGAAAAGAAGGATGAATGCGCCTATTCTTCCAGAAAAAACCCTTTAAGAAACACCATAAGTAAGAAGAAAAGAAGAAATTCAAAAAGTTTATGGATGATCAATAACTTCAACCCTTTGATGATTTCAAAAGGGGAGAAGAAATGTAAGCATGGAAAGAAGGGGAGAAGAAAGTAAACAAGAAGTAAAATATTTACAAACAATTTTTTTAATATTCAGAAGTTTTTTATGGTTTGATATTGAAGGAGAAGTTGTAACCTTAACATATATTTTTTTGTGATGATTGGTTGTGTGTTGAATTGTTTAAACATATTCTCTTTTGTAATTATGAATGAATGTTTAGGTTTTAAGTTGCCCATATCTTGTTTATATATATATATATATATATATATATATGTGTGTGTGTGTGTGTGTGTGTGTGTGTGTGTGTGTGGCTTTAAAATCCTTTTTGACATCATATGATTGACAGTTCTCTATATACTCTCTATGATTGATGTTTGGGATTTGACAAACACCTTTGCATATATTTGATTTGATGCACAAATTTTAATAAATTCAGAATGCTTCTAAATTAAAATTATAAATCATTTTAAAATTGTATATTAGAATGTTGATTGAATGCCTAGCTATTGTGACTGCATATCTTATTAAAAGCATAACGATAAGGGGAGAATCCTTATTGAAATTTTTTTTAAATATTTTCTAAGAAATATTAAAATTATTGTAATCATTAAAAGAAGAGATTGTTAGCTCAAGGGCTTTTTAATCAAATTTTGATAATTTTTATAATTCATTTTTTAAGAATAAATTAATTTAAAAGGATAATATTTAATATTTTCAAAAAGGTAACGTTGATACAAAATGACAAATGAGTTGACACCTTTAGCCATATGAGATGACTCATCTCTCAAATGGATTGACACCTAAGTATTCTTGAATGAGAATATTGTGTGTTGACCTAATTGATATTTGAGTCAACACTTTAAGGCAAAGAATACTTGATGATGTCAAGTGTATCAACACCTTTGAGCAAATAAAGTGACACCCTAACATGTTTATTGATGATGTTTCAGGTATTAAAATTTGAGACGACACAAATGAAATTTGAATCGACACAAAAAAGCCAAAACTCTCTGTACTCAAAAAGAATCGACACAAACTAAGTTTGAGTAGACACAAAGTGTTTCGTCACTTTGGTTATCCGGAATTTTGAGTCAACACAAATTACAAATGAGTCAACACAAAAGTATCGAGGCCGCTTATAGAATTTGTGAGTCGACACAAATATACCGAGCCCGCCTAAAGAAATTTTGAGTAGACACTAAACTCAAATTGAGTCATCACAAAATTACCGAGAGTTCCTGCACTTTTTAGTGTTGACACCAAAGGCAAAATGAATTGACACAAAAAGGCCCTCCGGGAAAGTTGAAGAACGAAATGAATCGACACCAAAAGATTTATGTCGACACCGTTGTGTTGGTGAGAAAAATGCAAAAATCGTGTCGACACCAACAAAGATTAGAGTCGACCCAATCACTTGAAGAACCATGCCTTAGACGTTTTGTGTCGACCCAAAACCCATTTTTGTCGACCCAAAACCCATTTGTGTCGACACCTGCGACGAAATTTAAAAACACGGCAGAGTTCAACGGTTGGATTTTTGGCATTAAATTCTCCCACCTACTTCCAACGGTCATGAAATCTCAAGAGCTTATATAATGAGTTACTTCTCAGCATTTAATAGATCCGGAGACCTATATTCACTGTTGTATTGCTTGATTCAAAGTTAAAACCCTTTAAGCTCTCATTTATTGTTCATAACTCCAACTCTTGTATCTTATCTCTTTACTTCTCTTTTATTACGAATCATTTCGGTAAAGAGAGTGAGTGATACTCATTAAAATATGCCATTTATTGTATCCAAGGGTGAGTTACCCTTTATCTTTTGAGTGAGTGGATAAATCTCATCAAAGAAGAACTCAAGAGATTAGAAGAAAAATAGGGCTTGTTTTACGCAGGATCGTCTTAAAGTTGTAAAAGGTTTTGAATGCACCCGTAAGCATTCTACGTTAGTAAAATTCTCAAGGAGAGTCTTGAGGAGTGGACGTAGGCTTGGAAGAAGCCGAACCACTATAAATCTTGGTGTCTGGTTCATTTTCTCTATCCTTAATCTCTTTAATATTTGCATTGCTTTATTCTATGTTTATACTTGCTATATCTGTTTAAAATATTAAAAGAATTTTGAAAAAAAATTAAAATTGTTATTATCTTTTTAAGACCCAATTCACCCCCCCTCTTCGGTTGCCTAGAACTAACATAGTCTAGTACCTTTGGGGTAGACAGGCTCGGACTTCTAGTCTGACAAAGATTCCCGTAAGTCTACCTTAGAATATGAGTTTACCTTGTGAGATCAAGCTATAAGTTGGAGGAGTGCCAAGAAGTCCTGCATTACTGATTCTACCATGGAGGCCGAGTACGTGGCAGCTTTAGAAGCAGCCAAGAAGGCCATTTGGCTCAGGAACTTCCTGTTTGATCTAGATATTTTGCCTTCAGTTTATTCGACTATTATAGTTTATTGTGACAATAGCAGAGCGATTGCAAACACGAAGGAGTTAAGAGTTCACAAAAACAAAAAACACATTGAGCGTAAGTATCACTTGATACGAGAAATTATACAGATGGGTGATGTTGCTGTGGCCAAGATTGCATCAGGGGACACCTTGCAGATCTTTTTATAAAGAGCCTACCGGCTAAGACTTTTAACAGTAGTGTAGAGGGCATGGAATTCAGATGTATGGTATCATGATATTGAGTATAAGTGGGAGATTGTTAGGGCTATATACTAAAAATTATGAATTTTGTTGGTTTTGGTATTTAATTTTATTTTTAATAAAATTATTTCTCTATTTTTTGAGAATCTTAATGAGTAATAAATGCAATATCATTTCTTTAAGTGTTATGTATGGATGTCCTTTATTCTATACAGTATTTAATCTGGTGTATAAAGTACGGCTTGCACACTGAACACCAAATTATAGATTCTTACCGAATATAAGTTTTAGCTCACAATTTAGATAGAATTGAACAAACCATTGGTACGATTGTAGCACAGAGTTTTAGTAGGCCTGTCTTGCTTATAGGAAACAGATAATAGCGTCATCTATTATTCTGGCTGCTGTGCTAGTACATTTTGTGTGTATTAAACAGGACCACATTAGGGTAATTAATTTTATATTAACTATATAAATTAATTCACAACCCAAGGTTATTATGAGTGCTTATGCTCTTAATCCCGAAATAATTATTATTTGCGTATATTGGATATTCGTTATTTTAATTCATTAGATGGTGCGATCTTTTATGGGTTAATAGTCTCGGTGAGTTGGATAGTGGTATTAATTATATGGTGAATATTAATTATTAACGAAATCTGCGTGCCGATTGTTCGGGATTGACGATACCCCCTTAAAAAAATTTATAAGTTTTAACCGAGCCAAACTCTACAGGTGGATTTAATTATCTGGCCGTCAAATAAGTTAAGCGAAAGGACTTAAAAAATTTTAAAGATGTCAATTAAATTAAATTGTCAGTAATTAAATTTAATTGGCGGGTATCAAAAATCTTAACATGGGAGATGAGTTAAACATTTAATAACAGAAGCTCGAATAATCGATTTTGAGAATGTGGTTGGGAGTGCAATTACGATTATTTAGTAGTATGAATTGTAATTTATGTTTTTATAAAATTGCCTCAGGGGCAGGTGAGTTTTCATAATTACATTAGAAGCCCAAGTCATATTTACTCCACAAGTTCCTGTTGTAGCCCTATATATATGCGGTTATGCTAAACCCTAATCATAAGTCATCTTTCAAGACTAGGGTTTCCACATAAACCTAAAGTTGATTAGTTTAGCAGGTTCTAGTTCACAAATGATCGTAGTCCACCTTACGTTCGTGATACGCATTGGAAATACAGTAAAAGGCTTGATCGGGGCTTCAACGCAAAGGATTCACATTCGTGGTTGTTGTAGTAACCAAAATTATTCTACCAGATTTCGAAAGATAAAATTCCGAATCTGAGTTTGGGAGTACGGATTTTATTTTGTTCATTCGATATCAAATAGTTTTTAATTGGAGCCTATTTCGGTGATTGTCCGTTCAGTATTTTTTATCGAAAAAAATCATATTCAAATCAATGATCTTAGTAGTTTGCCTCTAACACAAACGACTTGTGTCTCTTGTTGCAGCGCCCCCTGACTGTGCACTCGCTCCACCCTACGGTGCTATGGCTTCTCTAGCCTCCCTAGTCTCATTCAAGATGTTCTTAATTGTGACAATCGATTCCACCAACTCAGTAAAGACACGTAGCCTCAACCTTGCTACCATTTCCCTAATCGTGGGCCTAAAACCCCTCTCAAAACTCTTTCAGCGTAGCTCATCGATGGCCATGGACTCCTGTGCAAAGTGAGCCAAACTGGTAGACTTGGCCTCAAACTGTACAACACTCATCATCCCTTAGGTGAGTGAATAGAATTCCTCTCTGTAGATGTCCCTCAAAGACTCAGGAAAGTATTTCTCCATAAACACTCTCGTAAAAGCCACCCACGTACCCTCCATGGTAGGTCCAGCAAATTTCCACCACTCATGGGCGTCACCCCTTAGCTAGAATGCGGGAAACGCGACCCTCAAGTCATCCTCGACTATCTGCAACCTGTCTATGATCCTGGTCATGAGCTCTAGCCATTTATTGGCCACATTGGGATCGGGGTCCCCAACAAAGGTAGGAGGGTCAAGACGTCAAAACTCTCGCATTGCAACAGTCGCCCTCGGCTCAGGTACTCTCATACCTCCCTTAGCGGCCTCAGCTAACTAGTGGATGGAGCATACCATCTCATGAAACAGATGCATCCCGTCTACTAGTCCTTGAGGAACATTGGCATCCCCAATATCAGGGATTAGCACATCCCCTTAACTTAAACCACAGCCACGACCTCGACCACGACCACGGCCTCATCCTCTCCACACTGACATAACTCCTATATAAAGGAAACATAGAACATAACAACATAAGGCTCGATTCATTCTGTCATTACTAACACATGCCACATAATCATGCTAACACTTAGCCATTTAAGGTCATGAAAACAAACTCTAAGTACCGAGGAGTACCAACAGGAGTGATAAGTCAATTTAGGTGACCCACACAGATTCCTTGCTAGAAAATATATCGGCCAAATGCATTTCTAACTTGGCTTCTAAGTTGGTTAATTCAAACGCCCTAAGGCAAGACAAATCAGTCCTAAAGTCCAACCTCAATTCTCACTTGCTACATAAAATTCTCATGTCTTTCAAAACATTAAACACATGCAAGCCAAGCACACGTAACCATCCTCACAAGGTGACGCAACTACTCTCACAGCTCTTAGGTATTCGAACCTAGAACTCTGATACCAAGTTGTCACGCCTCAAATCCCGGATCACGTGAACCGCCCATGAAAAGCCCATTTTTATACACTGAGTTCCATCAAAACCGCCCGAATCGAAATGGATTAAGTGTTAGGGTTGGTATACTGAAAATTATATTTTTAGTATTTAATTTTATTTTAATAAAATTAATTTTTTATTTTATGAGAATCTTAATGAGCAATGTATGTATATCATTTCTTGAATGTTATGCATGGATGTCCAATATTCTCTACAATATTTAATCTGGTGTGTAGAGTACGGTTTACACAGAAAAGATCAGATTTTAGGTTCTTGCAGATTATAAGTTTTATATTCACAGTTTAGATGAAAATAGACATACCATCGGTACGACTATAGCACAGAGTTTTAGTAGGCATATCTTGGTTACAGAAAACAGATAATAGCGTCGCCTATTGTTCCGACTCTCTGTGTTAGTACATTTTGTGTGTATTAAATAGGACATTTGAGATAATTAATTTTAAACTGATTATATAAATTAATTCACACCCCAATATTATTATGAATAGTGCTTATGTTCTTAATCTCGAAATAATTATTAATTTGCGTATATTTAATATTCGCTGTTTTAATTTATTAGAGGGTACGATCTTATAGGTCTATATTCCCAGTGAGTTGGATAACAGTATTATTTATATAGTGAATATTAATTATTGATGGAATCTGTGTCTCGAAAGATCGAGATTGATGATACCCCCTTAAGGAAGCTTATAAATTTTGACCGGACCAAATCCTACAGGTAGATTTGATTATTCGACGGTTAAATAAGTTAAACGGAAGGGCTTAAGAAATTTTAAGAAGCCGATTGAATTAAATTGTCAATAATTAAATTTAATTGGTGGGTATTGGGAATCTTAACATGGGGATATGAGTTAAGTATTTAATAGCAGGAGTTCAATGCAAGAAGGTCTTGAAATTATGGTTTAGAGTGCAATTACAGTTCTTTAATGGTGTGAACTGTAATTTAGTATTTTATAAAAATTATAGAAACTGCTGCAAAGTTTTCATAATTGCAGATACAACTGTAAGGTTTGCTTAATTGCAGAAACTGTTGGGTACGTATCTTTGTTCCACTAGAAGTCTTTGTCATAATTACTCTACAAGTTCCTACTGTAGCGTTATAAATATGCGGGTAGGCTGAACCATATTAATAACTTGTCTTTAAGACTAAAGTTGTCTAGATTCTGACGGTACGAGTTCTTGGAGGATTATAACCCACACTATATTCTGGAATCGCATAAAAGAATACAGTAGAAGGTCTGACGGGAGTTTTAACTCAGGATCAAAAACGTATTTGAAGATTTGATCATTAAAAGGTATTCTTCTAAATTAACTTTGGTTGCACGGGTTTTATTTTGATCATTCGACGTCAAAAGTTTTATTTGGAGCCCGTTTTGGCATTTGCCTATCTAATTAATTTTTTACCAAAAATCGTTTGCAAAAACAATAATCTTGACAGTTTTGCTTCCAATAATTGGTATCAGAGCCGTTTTATTTTTGTTTATGGTTATTAGGGCCGAGTAGTTTTAGAACTGTGCTAATTTTATTTTACAGGCATCCTAATCTCGATTTTATGATCGTCATATTATTATTCATGTTTGATTGAATGGGTTTAAATGATGATTATTTAATTTTTTTAATCACGGGGATTGATCGTGATAGATCAAATGTGAGCCTTCGAGACATAGGATAGATAAAATAGCTAGTTTCTATTTTTAAAATATTTGTTTAGATTATTTAATAATAGGTTGAATATATCTAAGAACACGAAGAACAGCGGCGGCACCGACGGTGGTTTTGGGTTTTTATGGCCCACAGATCACAGTAAGTTTTTTATTGGTCTCAAATAATTTTTTTGATGATTTTTTTGTAGTATTTGTGTCTTAAAAATAGTAGTAAAAATAAGTCAAAAACAGTATTAAAAAAATCATTAAAAGCAGCCTGGTACTAGCGCTTTACTGGCGACTATTTTGATGATTTTTCGAGTTATTTTTGGGACTATTTTTTTTGGAAATTTTTTTAGGCATAAAATAGAAAAAAACATACCTCAAAATACTATCTAAAAATCATAAAAAAAACATTGGGCCAAACAGTGCACAAAAAAGTGCAAAAACAACGGTGGTTTTTTTCAGCGGCGACAGCGACGCAACAACAGCAGTTTCCAGGAAGTTTTCAGGTTGTTTTCGAGTCAAATTGTTTCACAAAAATATAGTATGTTTTTTTAACTGCGTTTTGAAAAAAAAAAAGGGGACGAGAATGGAGTTCGAATGAGGCCCGAAAGGCCTCAGGAAGTTGGAGGCGCAGTACTTTTATGAGACAACAACATTTTTTGCGTATCGGCGACCATTGAAGCCTATTTTTTGGGCTATTTTCGAGCACATTTTTTGACAAAAAAATTTTACTTTTTGAGAGCTTTCTTTCGTTATAAAGTACTTTGAAAACGGAGTTTGGATGAGGCCAAAACGGCCTTAGGAAGTTAGCGGTGCAGTGCTGTTGTGAGGCAGCAGCATTTTTTGTGTTCCGGCAGCCATTGAAACCTGTTTTTGGGTTATTTTTTAGCAAATTTTTTGACAGAAGAATTTTATTTTTTGAGAGCTTTCTTTTCGTTTAAAAATTCTTGAAAACGGAGCTCGGATGAGGTGGCAAAAGCCACCTGAAGGTGGCGGCACTAGGCAGTGCCGGCGGTGGCAAGGTTGTGGCCAACGATTTTGGTTCTCCCAGGGCTGTTTTGGTTGTATTCTGATATATTCGAGACTGATATATGATATACTCGTATATCACACAGTATCAGAAATGTCTGATGCAATCAGGACACGTGAATTAGAGACGAAAGAGGATTATTACAGTTTATCGTCTATGGAAGACTGAAACGCTTCAGCGTTTCACTTGGATTGTAAAACTGTATAATATGCATCATGCTTATATATATATGACTGCGTGAATGATTGCATAATTTTTTTATTTATTCTGTTAATTTAATTAATTCAAAAATTCGATTTTAATTAAAATATTTTGTAAAGAAAAATAAAATTAAAAAATTTTAATTAATTAATTTTAATTAAATGAAATTTGTTTTAGATATTTTATTTTTTACAAAATATCACGTTTCAGATGATTTTTCATAAAATCAGATATCTTGAAAAAATGTGGAAATTAATTTCGGATTTTGAATTAATTAAATAAAAAAATATTTAATCAAAATAAATTATTATTTTTCAAAAAATGTGGAACAAAAAATAAAATAAATAAATATCTTTAATCACTACCTTACCTGAAAAGCTGAAGAAAAACTGTGCATTTATTAAATTTTATTTGTTATGCATTAAAATATGAAAAGATGGTTTGATCGAAAAATCAAAATATTTGTAATCGTGTACACGGAAAAATATTTGATTCTTTCAGATCATGTGGTTTTCGAAATTAATAAATTTATTTTAATTGAACGAATTTTTATAACCCTAAAAAATATTTTAAAAATCTAAATGGGAGAGAAAATTTATTCACAGATAAATTTCGCGGTCTCCATCACTAGTTTGTAGGTGATGCAATTAAATCATGCGTATTGACAATAAAGCCTTCCTCCCTATCGAATAGATTAATTGCGGTATCGCCAGTATAAAATTCTTTTAGGGATAATTCTAGATAATTGTTAGTGTGGATCACTTCTCCAACTGAAGGGTTTATTGTGAAGCGATTGATTTGGGATTAGGTAATAGTTAACACTTAGCTGTATATAATAGTATTCTCTCCATCTAAGTCACTACTATTATATACTAGACCAAAATTATATCAGCTATTTAATTTTACATAGCAAGGTCAGTTGCCTAAATAGTAAAGTTAAAAAGAATTGGCATGTCTGCTCTTATGAAGGTAGTAGACGTCCTCCCAATAAGGTATGCTATTCTCAAGATTAAAATGGCTTTCAACCCACTTGCTTCAATACCTAAAGAAAATAAACTAACGGGAACGAATTTTGTTGACTGAAAAAGTAACTTGGATATAGCTTTAGCTACCAACGATATTTTTTCAATACTAGAAAATGTGTTTATTTCTAAAAAAGATTCTTTCTCAGGGCCGAAATGTATGGAGAAAAAAAAGATTCAGAAATAGGGAAACACAGTTTTCAGGGTAGTTAGTGGGCCATGGACTGGTGTGAAAAAGCCAAAAGGCGGGTGTTTTCACTACAACTAGGCACGACACTGGAAAAAGTTATGTCTAGTTTTTCTCAAAAGACAGAACAATAAGATTAATTTCTGTTCACTAGTTGTGGAAACATATTTAACTGTGTTATCTACCTGTACCTGGTGTGTACATACGGGAGCCACTAATTATGTCTGCAATTCATTGCATGGGTTCTAGAAAATTCGACACTTAGTGACGGGGAGATTTACCTACATATGGACAATAATACAAAAGTGACAACAGTTGCAGTGGGAGATGTCACTCTCAGTTTTGGTAGAAATCGAGTTTTAATATTGAGTAATTGTCTTTATGTACCTTCCATTAGAAGGAACTTAATTTCTGTTTCTAGATTGGTTAAAGACAAATATTTAGTTTATTTTAATGAGTCTGTGGTTATTAAGGTTAATAAATGGCTTATCTATTCTAGTACATTGCTAGATATTCTTTATGTTATTACTATAATCTCTCCTATACTGCAACTGACTGAATTGAATAACACATCTAATTTACCATATAAGTGAGAGTTTCCTTCTTTAATGAACAAACCGTTTCTTTGGCACTTACGCTTGGGTCATATTAATCTAAAAAGGATAAACAGACTGGTAGCAAATGGACCTTTAAGTTCATTGAAAGTGGAGGCACTTTCAGTTTGTTAATCTTGTTTAGAGGGTAAGATGACCAAGATGCCCTTTTCGATTAAAGGCTATAGAACTAAAGAACTGTTGGAGCTGGTTCATTTTGATGTGTGTGGTCCTATAATAATCTGACCTAGAAGTGGATTTGAGTACTTCATCAATTTCATTAATGACTACTCATGGTAGGGATACATTTACCTGATGCATCATAAGTCTGAATGCTTTGAGAAATTCAAAGAACTCAAGGCGGAGACAGAGAAGCGTCTAGGTAAAAGTATCAAATCACTACGATCAGATCGTGGTGGGGAATACCTCTTCGTAAAGTTTAGGAATTACTTGTCATCAGAGGGGATTATATCCCAGTTGGCTGCACCAGGCATTTTGTAATAGAATGGTGTAGCGAAAAGAAGGAATGGGACTGTTATAGAGATGGTAAGGTCCATGATGAGTTATTCAGGTTTACTCAATTCATTTTGGGGGACTCGCTTTAGAGACAGCGGCTTACATTTTGAACTTTGTACCTTCTATGTCAGTACCTTTTACTCCCACAGAATTATGGACCGGGCGTAACCTTAGTCTGAAACACATTCGGATTTAGAGGTATCCAGCACATGTATTAAAAGGGAATGCGGGTAAGTTAGAACCGATGACAAAAGTTAGTTTCTTTGTGTGGTATCTCAAGGGAATGAAGGGTGGCCTATTTTATAATCCTAAGGATCAGAAAGTTAATGTTAGCACTAATGCCCAATTCTTGGAAGAAGATTATATTATGGACCACAGGCCCAAAAGCAATATTATTCTGGAAGAATTGAAAAAAAATACTAGTAGAACAGAAGAGGAACCACAAGTCACTGATATCCCATTACCTAATCATAGTGGGAGGATTATCGGAACAGGTGCAAATCATGAATAAGGTGTTGATGCACAGGGTTCAGATTCTGCTCAGCGTGTTACTACTAGTACACAGACACAAGTAGTGCCTCGTTGTAGTTGGAGGACTGTTCAACAACCTAATTGGTATATGTTCTTGGGAGAGTCTTTTGATAAAATCCCTACAAAACTAGATACTAAGCCCTGTAACTATAATGAACCACTTCAAGACAAAGACGCAGATCTTTGGCAAAGCGCTCTGAATTCAGAAATGGAATCAATGTTTTTCAATCAAGTTTTGAAACTTGTAGAACCACCCGAAGAGATAGAACTCATTGGATGCAAGTGGATCTATAAGAGGAAGAGAGGAGCATACAGGAAGGTTGAAACCTTCAAAGTAAGGCTTATTGCAAAATGGTTCACTCAGCAAGAAGGGATCGATTATGAGGAAACCTTTTCGTCGGTAGCCATGTTTAAGTCTATTCGGATTTTCTTATCCATTGCTGCTCATTTCGATTATGAAATGTAGCAAATAGATGTCAAGATAGCTTTCCTTAACTGAAGTCTTAACGAGTGTATCTATACGATACAACCAGACGGATTCATTGCAATGGGTCAGAAGCACATGCTGTGCAAGTTTAAGAGATCTATTTATGGACTTAAGCAGACATCGAGGTCTCGGAACACTTAGATTTGATCAAGCCAAAAAGTCTTATGATTTTAATCAGAGTCTGGATGAGTCCTGCGTGTATAAGAAACGTGACGAAAACGTGTTGATTTTCCTAGTACTTTATGTAGACAATATCTTGCTCATCGAAAACAATGGTGGGGCATTATCTATAATTAAAGTATGGTTATTTTGGTAGTTTCGATATGAAGAACTTAGGAGAAGCCAGTCACTTCCTTGAGATCAAACTTGTGCGAGATAAAAAACAAAGGCTATTGGGCTTATCACAACCAAAGTATATCGATGATATCTTTACTCGTTTTAGCATCCAAGATTCCAAGAAAGGGTTTCTCCCTTTTGGGCGTGGAATCACTCTATCTAAGGATCAGCATCCTAAGACACCTGATGAGATAGAGAAAATGAAGGCGATTCCTTATGTTTCGATAGTAGGAAGCCTCATGTATGCTATGGTTTGTACTAAATCGAACATCTGCTTTGCCCTTGGCATGGTTAGCAGATATAAACTGCGGTAAAGAATATAATCAAGTACATGAAAAAGACTAATGATTATATGTTGGTTTACCAGGCAAACAGTCTAGTACCTTTGGGTACAGAGACTCGGATTTCTAATCTAACAAGGATTCCCATAAGTCTACCTCAGGTTATGTGTGTTTACCTTAGGAGGTGGACCTATAAGTTAGAGGAGTATTAAGTAGTCTTGCATTGCGGATTCCACCATGGAGACCAAGTACTTGGTAACTCCTAGCAGCCAAAGAGGTCGTTTAGCTTAAGAACTCCCTATTGGATCTAGAGGTGGTCCTTTCAGTTCAGTCGACTATTATACTTTATTGTGGCAATAGTAGAACGGTTGCAAACTAGAAGGAGCCAAGGGTCCACAAGAAAATAAAGCACATTGAGCGCAAGTATCACCCGATACGAAAAATTGTACAGAGAGGTGATGTTGTTGTGACCAAGATTGCATTAAGAGACAACCTTGCAGATTCTTTTACAAAGAGCTTACCGGCTAAGACTTTTGATAGTCATGTAGAGGGCATGCGAGTCAGATATATGGCAGCATGATTTTGAATATAAGTAGGAGATAGTTACGGTTTGTATACTGAAAACCATATTTTTAGTATTTAATTTTATTTTAATAAAATTAATTTTTTATTTTATGAAAATCTTAATGAGCAATGTATATATATCATTTCCTGAACGTTATGCATAGATATCCCATATTCTCTATAGTATTTAATCTGGTGCATAGGGCATGGTTTACATGCAGAAAATTAGATTTTAGATTCTTACAGAATATAAATTTTATGTTCATAGTTTAGATGGAAATGAACATGCTATCGGTACGACTGTAGTACAGAGTTTTAATAAGGTATGTCAAGGTTATAGGAAACAGATAATAGCGTCGTCTATTATTCCGATTCTCTGTACTTGTACACTTTGTATGTATTAAACAGAACATTTTGGGTAATTAATTTTATACTGACTATATAAATTAATTCACACCCCAATGTTATTATGAATAATGCTTATTATCTTAATCTTGAAATAATTATTAATTTGTGTATATTTAATATTCATTATTTTGATTCATTAGAGGGTGCAATATTATACGGGTCTATATTCCAGTGAGTTGGATAAGAGTATTATTTATATGGTGATTATTAATTATTAATGAAATCCACGTCTCGAAAGATTGGGATTGACGATACCCCCTTAAGGAAGCTTATAAGTTTTGACCGGGCCAAACCCTACAGGTGAATTTGATTATCCGGTGGTCAAATAGGTTAAGAGAAAAGGTTTAAAGAATTTCAAGTAGCTGATTAAATTAAATTATCAATAATTAAATTTAATTGTCGGGTATCGAGAATCTCAACGTAGGAAAATGAGTAAAGTATTACAATTCTTTAGTGGTGTGAACTGTAATTTAGTATTTTAAGAAAATTACAAAAACCACTGTAAGGTTTTCATAATTACAGATACAGTTATGAGGTTTGCATAATTGCAAAAACCGCTGGATACGTATCTATGTCTACTAGAAGTCTTTGTCATAATTACTCCGCAAGTCCATACTGTAGCTCTATAAATATGCGGGTAGGCTGAACCATATTCATAACTTGTCTTCAAGACTAAAGCTGTCCAGGTTCTGCCGGTACGAATTCTCAGAAGATTATAACCCACACTATTGTTGGAGGCAATTCTACCTAGATCATTGTTTTTGAAAACGATTTTCAGTAAAAAAATTAATTAGATGGACAAATGCCGAAACAGGCTCCAGATAAAACTTTTGACAACGAACGATCAAAATAAAACTCGTGCAACCAAAGTTAATTTAGAAGAATACCTCTTGTTGATCTAATCTTCAACTACGACTTAATTCCGAGTTAAAGCTCCAGTCAGATCTTCTACTATATTCCCTTACGTGATCCTTGAACGTAGTGTGGGTTACGATCCTTCGAGAACTCATATCGACAAAACCCCGATATATTTAAGTCTCGAAAGATAAAAATAATATCATAATAATATTGATATAAAGTCAACAAAAACTGATTGAGCCTACCCGTGTATATATATATATATATATATATATATATATATATAGGGCTACAATAGGGACCTGGGGAGTAATTATGAGTTAGACTTCCAGCGGAACACAGACACCTACTAGAGGTTTCTGCAATTATGGAAAGACATGTAGTGGTTTCTGTAATTTTCATAAAATACTGAATTACAGTTCACGCCACTAAAGAATTATAATTGCACTCTGACCCATAAACTCAAAACCTTCTTGCATTGAGCTCCTGTTACTAAATTCTTACCATTTCTCCCCACGTTAAGATTCCCGATACCCACCAATTAAATTTAATTACTAACAATTTAATTTAATTGGCATCTTTATATTCCTTAAGCCCTTCCACTTAATTTGTTTGACCGTCGGATAATCAAATCCACCTGCAGGGTTTGACTCAGTCAAAACTTATAAGCATCCCTAAGGGGTATCGTCAATTTAGATCATTCGGGACGTAGATTCCGTCAATAATTATTATTTTTCATATAAATAATATCGCTATCTAACTCACCAGAAATATAGACCCATATAAGATTGCACCCTGTAGCTCCCCTGACCCATTTTAATATAATTTTAATATATTTTTTAGAAACCAACCCAAAATGAAAACCTTCTCTAAACAATTAAATTCTCATACATATCCAGTTTCAAATAAATGCTTGTAATTCTCCAAGGGTTTATTTACAACCACAATATCATTATATTCATCCGCTCAAATTTACATACAAACATGATACAAATACAAAGAGATATAAAATTGTTCTTTTAACTTCTAGCCTTTTTCATAATGCAATCTTGGACCAGGTGTCGCTCTTGGTCCTTGAAACCTAAAGGGTTTATAAACGTACGTGAGCCGAAACTTGTAGGATATAGATTAACTCGAGTGTAATGCATGATTTGTGAGGTGTAATGGGTGAACACAAAAATTTAATCAAAATCTTGTCATTTATCCCCAAAATAACTTCACATTGCATAACCGAGCCTTGTAAAAAGATTATTACCTCATACTTCTTAATTTCCATGAAATTAACCATTACACCATTTTCAATTGGCCCAACTCATTTTCATTCACCGTTAACCCTACACATCTTGCCATTTTCAATTGTCCCAATGCACATTGTCATTTTATTATATTTCCAAGTTAAGATTTTACCATCTCAATTATGTATAACACACGCATATACCCACCATTTGCCAACACATTTCATATTTTACAAATTCATGGCTCAAAACATAGGCACCAGCGTCGGACGAGCGAATAGATCCACGTAACGTTACACTCAACCCGGCAACGTAGACCCCATGAAGTAACGGTACATTCTATACCCCGACACGACTAACGTCATTTCTTGATCACTAGCCGGTGGGCAGAGAACCCGAATACGTCCTTTCCCGGTCATTAACCGGCGGGCAGAGAACCCGAATACGTCCTTTCCCGGTTGCTAGGCGGCGGGCAGAGAACCTAATCTACGCAGTTTTTCGGACTTTGACCGAGGTGCAACTCGTGCCCAACCTTAAATAATTCAGAAATTGGTCCCTTTTCACATATCACAACACAACACACACATGTGAGTCCAACCCAAATGGTTCCTCTCACCAACCCATTTCATTACAAAATTCCCATTCCATTATCCACATTTCCATCATTTTAGGGCTTAAACCCAGAGTAACCATTCATGTGGTTTCAAATTTATAAATTCATCGGTTTTACCTAATAAAACCCCCAATTTAGGCTTAACATCAACATGCGTCACATAATGTTATGGAATAAGTTTGCAATAGATTATGACAACCTTCAATCTATCCAATACTCGCTTCAATTTAGATATACCGGTTCTTTAAACCCAAACCCCCAATTCTCATTTATCAACTACATAAAGTATCAACACGTAAATAACTCAAACACGACCATGCCATTTGAACAAAACAGAATGCACCCAATATAGATAGTTATGCGTATGTTCACAACTAGAGTTCTCTTCCGAAGGCTTAGTAATGCTAGAAGATGACAATGTCATATCACCATATTCAGATACCCATTCTTATTCTTAAAAAAAAACCTTGGTTATATTTTGAAAACCCACTCTACAGCAAAACCCCAACCAATTGATACAATGCAAGTATCCCAACCCAAGTATAATAAAAATAGGTATCCATAGCCTACTGGATAAGAAATTTGATAAAAAGGGGTCCAATATTAATGAAAACAACTATTTTCAAGACACTTGGCCAAAAACGGGTGAAAATCGGTTAGAAAATTTTGGCATGCCCTCACTATTTTAATCATAACGTTTTCTACAAAAAGAATTTTCTTGTGAGAGTAGTCTTGTTGGAAAGAAGACTTCCGGGGCTTTGATTTGAGTATAAAAAATAACCTCTTCAAAGTCTGGATGAGGGAGATTTGATCAAAATAAATTAACCCTGTGCAGTTAGTCCGCTCGAGCGGACGTCGAGCGCTCGAGCGCCCAACTCTCTGCCAGTTGGTCGCTCGAGCGGATAGGGATCCGCTCGACCGCGTTGGTGTCCAAGAAAAACCCAGATTTTCCCCTCTTTTGAGTTTCTAGCCTCCATACCCTTAAACCTTCGTCAAACATGTCTCAAATCTCAATTTCAACTCCAAAACATTATATTCAAGTCTCATAAACCCTTTTTATACAACAAATTTGAAAAAATCATGGTTAATCTTTTCTCAAAAACTCAACTCTTTATGAAAACCCAACCCAACTCACATATTATTCTATCAATACTTCAAATCATGCATGAAACCTACTATAATTTTCTTATATATCAAATTATCAACTTAAATCAACACTAACATATGAGAGAATCTAGATCCTACCTCGGATCTGAACGAAAGCTTGAAATCTCATCCGATCTTCCCACCTAGGGTGTGGAGGTTGAGAGATCTTTCCTCTAGAGTACTTTATCTTCCATTTTCTTGCTCAAAAGC
This sequence comes from Heliamphora ciliata, assembly GCA_032360265.1. Lineage (NCBI taxonomy): Eukaryota > Viridiplantae > Streptophyta > Magnoliopsida > Ericales > Sarraceniaceae > Heliamphora > Heliamphora ciliata. Next base: position 6,228 of record JAUMHN010036704.1, on the reverse strand, counting down.
TTGATTTCTACCCTTGCTTGCTCCCAATCTAGCTTCGAATCTTTAATTTTGAAAGGTAGAAGGTTAGGGTTTTATGTGGATTTCGGTCTCTCTCTCTCTCCCTCTAGAAGAAGATGAAGAAGAGAAGAAGAGGAGGAGAAGAGAAATGAGAGAAGTGAAGGTCTCTCTCACGTGGGTTGAGGGCTTGGGTTATATATATATTTACTCCCCAATTTTCTCCACAGTTCTAGAATTGTCCATGCGTATCCCGATAGGCCGCTCGAGCGGACCCCCACCGTTCGAGCGGTGACCCCTGAAGCAGAATTCCACGAATTTCCTTAAAATTCTACTCAAACTCCCGACTTTTCTCCCATTCTAATATTTAAATCTTTCCACTAACACACCCATATCAATATCATCCATCATTACATAATTAAAATTTTAATTCTCCCTCCAAATTAACACTTTTCTCAAATCTACCAAAGGTCTCAAAACAAGTTTCGATTAAATCCTAAAAATAAAAAGGGACCGGGTCACTACATTCTCCCCCACTTAGGAAATTTCGTCCTTGAAATTCGTCTCTGGTCACACCAAACCTTTCTCCAATTTTAATATCCGTCAAGACACTTCGCTAATCACTCGGTCCACATGGCATCTTTCTTAATCCCGTGATTTTGGTCGTTGTTCCGAAATGATATAACTCAAGGGTGCTAACTTATGAACACCAACGTTTCACAAGTATTGTCCAAATGCATCGGATTGTATTCATGTCGGGCATGATCAATTTAAAACTGTTCATCGTTTAACACAACAACAATTCTTACCCAAAATCAACACCAGAACTAGAGTCAACCACTCCTTCATTGATCACCATCTCACGTCGCATACACGTTCTCGAAGGCTAAACCTTCTCAGCCATAGCATCATGCATCACAGGTCTCACCACTGCTAAGATTCTCTCAACTTCGTTGTATTATGGTCTAACTCACTGACGTATTCCAAAGCATACCAAGGACTACTAGGACATTGTCCACAAGGGTTTCACCCCTACCCTTACGGCCAACCAACCACCACAAACTTAAAACCATGTTATCACTTGCATGGAATCACTCTAATCCTTCAATCAACGAGTTTCACATGCCACTAGAATTGAGTACGTCACATGAATCAAAAGTCCCATAGTTATACACTTATCCATAAAAACTAAATCGCATCCCTCATCATGACGCCATACATGTACCTCTCGGTCTTTTAAATCTACACCACTGCAAAGCATCTAATTATTGGTCATCCATAATTATATCACTCCATTCATCCACACTATCACATACATCCATGCCTTCCCTTCAAACTGTCAAACCATTCTCCACACTTCAAAACTTTGAGTAGTTCAAAGCCCCAAATGAGATACGACTCCAGGTTCGCAAGAGCCTGTCAGAAACACACCACGTGAATCTCCCAACTGCCAGATTCCAACAAAATTTCCCCTTCTACCAAGAATTAGAGATGCAATCATACACACACACCAAGAACATGCTACACGCCACGGTTAGCGATTCTCGGTTAAGCAATACAAAAAGATTCAATACCTCAACATGAACTTTCTCGTCAACAGGGACAAACATTACTAGTTTACCAATCCAATCTCCAAGGTATTTCCACTCTACACACTTATATTCACACGGTTGAGTAAACAGACTCCAACCAAAAAACTCACGAGGAACTCAGCCCTGGAATCACCTGATTCCAACAGTATCCATTCCCTAAGGTACACATTCACTGATCACAACACGAACACAAATCCTCTGAGACTCCCATCGATATTTGGCTTCCAAAGAACCCTGTAAATCTCACCTTGAGGTTTCATAACCCATGGCTACACAGTTACTGTCGACCCCGATCATGATATCCAAATCATTTGTTACACTAAACTCTCAACTCTTAGACCTCATTCGCATTACACTCATATCGGCTTTAGACTCACGGAACTCCCTTAAGGACTTCACCTGACTTGCATTAAAGCTACCAGCATTTCATACAAACCAAATTATATCTCCAAAAACATTACCCATACGCTCGAGTTCAAAAGGGCTCTTCCAGAAACTATGAGCAAATGAATCCGTACTCTCATGATCCCAATGTTTTACTTCCACCAAGAACGAATAATCACACTGGTCAACCAACCCAAATACATCTCTCTCACTAGGAAAACCATGAGTCGGCTTTTAAGCTCTCGCTCCACGTCACTACCTCGTAAGGCCACCATTACACACTTGGTTTGAAAGAAGGTTGACCATTCACAATGAGGATATCACTCGCCACACCAGATTCTTACACTTAGGTCTCTTCACAAGCAGATTAACTATTGTTCACGCCTTCACATCCTAATGGTACAAGGCACATGTCCATAAGATTCTCATTGGTTAACCACTAAGGCACAACACCAGACATACTTTCCTTATTTTAGGACATCTCCTCACAGGATTGTAGCACATCAACTCGATTTCTTATAGGTAAGTAACAACCAGACGGGTAGACAAAATTCACATCACAGTCTTTAGCTCGTAGCTTCGGTACTCCTAGAAATCACAAAACACTCCATTTCTTATGTCACTGCACGAATACCACCAGCACGTAGCTATCTGAACGTAAAAGCAACTCAAACAAAACAGACCTCGCCTACCGACTCCGGACCAAACAACACCACCCTATTACTCAACTGTAGGGGTAAAACAACATCACCATCTCTAGATCTTACACGCGGATCACACACAACCAACATCATCCACTCATGGGATCTTCTCATACAAGTACATCATCCTAAGATGACCAAATCAATTACACCAACAACATCTATCACAAGCCCCACAAACGTTGCACACTCACCTTCTTACCAAACACTATGTATTCTACATAATCTCTCTTATTCTTGAGAACAACGACCCAAGTCACAAAACTCTTCTCCATGAAACTTCCCAAATGGCCTTGAATCTTCATTCATCACATCACAACTATTACCTATATACATCTCCTCTTACACACACACACATCACTCGACAACCAACCTATCGATAACATCTTCAATTCACATACTCTTTCCACATACGCTTTCAACTTTTATTATGAAACACATCTCAGCACCATGCCATAAGGAAAACACAAGGGTCATCAATCTGGCCTTTAAAATCACAAAATACCACGTTAGTCACCAATGACACCCATCAAGGTAAGGGATGTTCCCAAACACGTGTCTACGTATAGACTTTCTAACACACTTCACACTGAAGACTATTATGCTCCCGTCCACTATGTTCTCGTCCATTATGCTCCCGTTCATACCCAATCTCGGGATACATGGCTCATGACACAGCACGGCTCAAGATATAGCACGGTTCACGACGTACATAATCCTCAACGCGCCTAAAACCACGCCTGATATCCAACCACAATAAACAACCTCTAAGAGGTAACACTCTACCATACTCGTTAGTCAAATGACGGGTAGCACAACACATAACGGGCAACTAACTACGGTCAACCCCAACTCACATGGGTACAATACACTTCAAACAGTTACTGCTCATCTCTCGAGCTTACACCCACCACAATCACTGACCACTGATTCGTAATTCCACCACTCATACCATCGTCTAGATCACAACTTATCCTAGCCCCACGGGCATAATCCCTACAACAAGGATATCACGACACCCAACTAGGTCAAGCTCAATCTAACCTCCTAAGGCCAAGCTACACATTATTCACCACCTAATCACATCACATCAACACATGTTCACGTACCGAAAGCCTTAGAGCAACGTGACAATCCGGGTAACTAATTCAGATTTCTCATAGAAAGAACGTTGGCCAAACACTTTTCTATTTCGAACCCTAAAGTAGTTGATCGGATGCCATATGGCACGCCACATCACCTAAAGAATTAACCTTCCATGCTCAGATAAACACGTAGCACGCACAAGACAATTCAATCACAAATCCATCCAAGCACACAGTTCATGCCGTGTAGTGGTGCCTAATCTCATCAAACAAGTCACATACTAACGGTCATCCTTACTTCCCACGATCCCTAGGTATTCGTACCTAGAGCTCTGATACCATTTGTAGCGCCCCTGACCCGTTTTAATATAATTTTAATAAATGTTTTGGAAACCAACCCAAAATGAAAACCTTCTCTAAACAATTAAATTCTCATACATATCCAGTTTCAAATAAATGCTTGTGATTCTCTAAGGGTTTATTTACAACCACAATATCATTATACTCATCCGCTCAAATTTATATACAAACATGATACAAATACAAAGAGATATAAAATTGTTCTTCTAACTTCTAGGCTTTTTCATAATGCAATCTTAGCCCAGGTGTCGCTCCTGGTCCTTGAAACCTGAAAGGATTTTATAAACATACGTGAGCCGAAACTCATAACATATAGATTAACTCAAATGTAATGTATGATTTGTGAGGTGTAATGGGTGCACACAAAAATTTAATCAAAATCTTATCATTTACCCCCAAAATAACTTTACATTGCATAACCTAGCCTTGTAAAAAGATTATTGCCTCAGACATCTTAATTTCCATGAAATTAACCATTACACCATTTTCAATTGGCCTAACTCATTTTTCATTCACCGTTAACCCTACACAACGTGCCATTTTCAATTGTCCCAATGCACATTTCCATTTTATTATATTTCCAAGTTAAGGTTTTACCATCTCAATTATGTATAACACACGCATATACCCACCCTTTGCCAACACATTTCATCTTTTACCAATTCATGGCTCAAAACATAGGCACCGGCGTCGGACGAGCGTATAGACCCATGTAACGTTACACTCAACCCAGCCACGCAAGCCCCATGAAGTAACGGTACATTCTATACCCCGACACGACTAACGTTCTTTCTTGGTCACTAGCCGACGGGCAGAGAACCCGAATACGTCCTTTTTCGGCCATTAGCCGGTGGGAAGAGAACTCGAATATGTCCTTTCCTGGTCATTAGCCGGCAAGCAGAGAACCCGAATATGTCCTTTCCCGGTTGCTACCCAGCGGGCAGAAAACCCAATCTGCGCAGTTTTTCGGACTTTCACCAATGAGCAACTCGTGCCCAACCTTAAATAATTTAGAAATCGGTCCTTTTTAATGTATCACAACACAACGCACACACGTGAGTCCAACCCAAATGGTTCCTCTCACCAACCCATTTCATTACACAATTCCCATTCCATTATCCACATTTCCATCATTTTAGGGCTTAAACCCGGAGTAATCATTCATGTGGTTTCAAAATTATAAATTTATCGATTTTACCCAATAAAATCCACAATTTAGGCTTGACATCAACATGCGTCACATAATGTTATGGAATAAGTTTGCAATAGATTATGACAACCTTCAATCTAACCAATACTCACTTCAATTTAGATATACCGGTTCTTTAAACCCAAACCCCCAATTCTCATTTATCAACTACATAAAGTATCAACGAGTAAATAACTCAAACACGACCATGCCATTTGAACAAAACGGAATGCACCCAATATAGATAGCTATGCGTATGTTCACAACTAGAGTTCTCTTTCGAAGGCTTAGTAATGCTAGAAGATGACAATGTCATATCACTATATTCAGATACCCATTCTTATTCTTAAAAAAAAACCTTGGTTATACTTTGAAAACCCACTCTACAGCAACACCCCAACCAATTGATACAATGCAAGTATCCCAACCCAAGTATAATAAAAATAGGTATCCATAGCCCACTGGATAAGAAATTTGATAAAAGGGGTCTAATATAAATGAAAACAACTATTTTCAAGACACAAGGCAAAATACGGGGGGAAACGGTTAGAAAATTTTGACATACCCTCACTATTTTAATCATAACTTTTTCTACAAAAAGAATTTTCTTCTGAGAGTAGTTTTGTTCGAAAGAAGACTTCCGGGACTTCAATTTGAGAAAAAAAATGACCCTATTCGGAGTCCAAATGAGAGAGATATGATCAAAATAAATTAGCCCTGCGTGGTTAGTCCGCTCGAGCGGATGTCGAGCGCTCGAGCGCCCAACTCTCTGCCAGTTGGTCGCTCAAGCGGACAGGGATCCATTCGATCGCGTTGGTGTCCGAGACAAACCCAAATTTTCCCCTATTTTGAGTTTCTAGCCTCCATACCCTTAAACCTTCCTCAAACATGTCTCAAATCTCAATTTCAACTCCAAAACATTA
>JAUMHN010036599.1:0-28701 GCA_032360265.1 Heliamphora ciliata | reverse complement strand
CCATTTAAAGACATTTATTCTTAGAAAATGAATTATGAAAATCATCAAAATCAAATTAAGATGCTCTTGGGCTAACACTGCCACTGCCCTACCCTTGACTGACTTTCGGGTGACATATTGGAGATCAAACTCAGATAACTACAGCAACCATCGAGCCAACCTTCCTGTTAGTGCCGGGTTTTCGAATAGGTACTTTAATCGGTCCATCCGGGAGATGATATTCACTATGAAAGATAGTATGTAATGCCTCAGTTTTCGGAAAGCCCAAACCAAGGCCCAACATGTCTTCTCTAGTGGTGTGTACCGTATTTTTGACCCTGTCATCTTCTTGCTTAAGTAGTAGACGGCCTTTTTCGATTCCAATTTCACCTTCTTGTGCCAGCATACATCCCATAACTGAATCAGTCACTGACAAATAGATGATCAGTGGCCTGTCAGGTTCTGGAGGAGCTAGAACAGGTGAATTTTGCAGATACTGTCATATGGCATCAAAGGTGTCCTGGCATTTCTGATTCCATTCAAACTCAACTCCATTCTTCAGTAGATGGAAGAGCGGCTCGCAGGTAGTTGTCAGTTTTGCAATGAATCGACTGATAAACTGTATTTTTCCCAAAAGGCCCCTAACTTCTCGCTCGGTCCTTGGAGGAGGAATTTCCAAGATTACCTTGATCTTCGAAGGATCCACTTCGATACCCCATTGAGTGATCATAAATTCGAGCATCTTTTCAGCAGTAACCCCGAAGGCGCATTTCTGTGGGTTGAGTCGCATCTTGTACTTTCGAATCCTCCCAAAGAATTTTTGCAGTGCTACAATGTGGCCATCCCGATCCATGGATTTAACTATCATATCATCCACGTAAACTTCGACCTCCTTATGTATATGTCATGCAATAAGATAGTGGCAGTCCTTTGATAGGTTGCCCCTACATTTTTTAAGCCAAATGGCATCACACGATAACAATAGGTGCCCTAAGGCGTGGTGAATGTCGTCTTTTCTCAGTCTTTCGGGATCCATCAAAATCTGGTTGTACCTAGAGAAACTGTCCATGAATGATAGAAAGGCATGCCTCGCTGTACTATCTACCAAGACGTCAATGTGTGGCAGTGAAAATTTGTCTTTCAGGTTAACTTTGTTGAGATCTCAAAAATCTACGCAAACTCGGATACGACCATCCTTTTTAAGCACTGGAACAATGTTAGCCACCTACTTCGGATACTCGGCTACCATTAGGAATCTAGCGTTGATCTGTTTGACAACTTCTTCTTTGATCCTCAGAGCCCATTCTGGCCGGATCCGTCTTAACTTTTGTTTGACCGGTTTGGCATCAGGTTATAAAGGGATATGATGCTGGACAATGTCGGGATCAATTCTGGGCATATCCTCATAAAACCATGCAAACACATCCTTGAATTCTTTTAATAAAGTTATTAATTGCTCTCATTCAACTAAGGATAAAGTAGAACCAATTTGAACATTTTGTAGGTTATTTTCATCACCCAAATTTATTGACAAAATTTCTTCAATTACAGGTTGGGCATACATTTTTTCTTCTCTTTTTATTAAAAGTCTTATTTCTTCTGGAATATCCTCGTCGAATTCAAAATCGTCGAAAACCATATGAAATAAATCAGACAAAGCAGAGTAACTAGAAATTTCGTTCGTTTCATTAAAAGCAGAGGGAATTACAAACTCGATAGTAAAAGCAGGGAGAGGAGCACCAACAGATGTGCCCTCGACTACAGACTCCGACTCAAACTTGGACTCGGGGCAAACAACTTGCACATTACAAGACTTGATGGTCAAATTCTTCACTTCTTTTGCAGCCGCATCGACGATGAGCTTGGTACATTCGACTGGTGCGCTGAAACCCATCATGAAGCAGTCCTGATTAGTCACCTGCAACTGAGCCATCTTCTCATTAAACAGCACTCCCATATCGGTACCATCAAGCTTGTCAGCCCAATCTTCCTCTTGGGCCTTCTTTTCTTCCTTCTTCCCTTCCATTGTCTCTTCCTCTTCCATGTAAGACAACTGATGGCTGAAAAAGATCTCCAACTCTGGAAGCTTTTGATTGGTTTTTTCGTCGATCCACGGCTCTAGAAAGCCACAGTACAGGAAATCTTCCTCTTTATTGACGAAGTACCCACTGAGCGTCCAAAAATAATTAGCCTTTCGTCCCCTTCTAGGCCCTTCTAGATCTTCTTCCGTAGGCTCATATTCAAGACCAGAATGGTGCGAATTAGCAATACCTAAATGGGTTCCGGGATTCCCTGCATCTTACATCCTAATCCCATACCAGGAAAAAAGGACATTTTCCTCATCATCGTTACTGCCCGCGAATATACCTTTCTTCTTCATTCATCAGCATCTGAACAACCTGTGCTTCATCAAATTGGAAACCACTGAGCAATACATCATCTTCACTATGCTGAACTTCCAACAGAGTTGTGCCCTCTCCTCCTCTCGGGGGATGAATGCTGTCTACTCCGTGAATAGTCAAAATTGTCCCATTTCTTATCAGCTTCAATTTTTATTGGAGAGTTGATGATACAGCCTGGACATTTGGGTCATGCAACCAAGGTCTCCCCAACAACAAGTTGAAATATGCCGGTACATCTAGTACATGGAAGTCGATCAATGTTTTCAAGGGCCCTACTGATATCGCAAATGACACCAGTCCCAGTACATCCCTCCTTGTGTTGTCATAAGCCCGGACCCCTTGATTGCTTGGTATGAATTGCTCCGTCTTTAGTCTTAAACAGAGTGTTGTTCTGAGCGGACATACATTTAATGCAGACCCGTTATCGATAAGAGTCACAGGGACTCATTTGTCCAAGCACTTAACAGTAATGTGCAGTGATTTGTTGTGATTCCTTCCTTCTGCTGGTAGATCTTTATCGAAAAAGGAAATGACTTTTGGTTCAACTGCCGGTAGAATAAGTCCAATCAGTTGCTCCAGGGTGGCCTCTCTCGGAACGCTGGCTTTATTCAAAACCTTTAACACAGCTTGTCTGTGTTTGTGTGAGGCCATCAATAGCCCCCAAATGCTGATGTTAGCTTGCGTCTTCTTTATCTATTTTAGTACTGCATCATCTTCTTCTTCATGTTCTTTTTCTTTCCCTTTTCTACTCGGTTGCTCCTTTTTCAGCTAGGCTGGCTTGAAATGTTGCCCGCTTCTAGTCAGATGTTCTATCTTTACCTCGGGATCCTATAATCCCGTCATTGTGTTGTTGGTCTGTCGCACCTCGTTCACAAGCGGAGGGCTTTCGAATGCCCACAAATTGCCTAGATCAGTGATTGCCATTCTTCCTTTTCTCTCCTCATCGTCTTCGATGGACCATGTATTATCAATTTCGTCCCATATATCCTCTTCGATAAAGTCCACCTGCTATTCTCGAGTGGCCCAAAAGTTGATCCACTCGGCCCCATCCGATTTCAGCACAACCCTTACCAGCCAATAGGATTGCATTTCGTCCACATATACCTCTTCCTCAAAAAGTTAGGGAAGGGTAATGCCGTCGAGCACGTGGCCAAACTCGTATGGTCGGGCTGGGTAATCCAAAGGCCAATCGTCTTCCTCGTTATGCTCTTATTCCTCCTGTTGGATAACTAGAAATGTTGTCTGATACCCCCCCCCCCCCCCCAAACACCGTCACTCCACTCCTCCATCCTATCCCGACTACCTCTGACCACGATAAATGAGCAAGCTGTCGAATCCTCAGTTACTAGAATATGAGGGCGCGGCAGATACACCGAATAGATGTGCTGACTCGGGTCCTCTGATTCCCTCAGAGACATGTAATTTACCCCAGCCTGCCTGGCATGATTTGGCAAGGGGTTAGTTGTTACATTCGATTTTGGAGAAGCGGATGGTAGCAGGATCACCTTGTTGTTGATGAGGTTCTGGATCTCTTATCGAAGCCTTAAACACTTATCAGTTAGGTGTCCGTGACCTTGGTGGAAGGCACAGTATTGAGAAGCATTAAACCTTGCTGGTGGGGGATCGGGTATAGGCATGAGGTCCAATGGCTTGATTAGCCCTTTCTCGACGGGTCGACTCAGGATGGTGGACAATGAAATGTTGAGGGGAGTGAACACCCTCCTTGGCCTCTGTTGACTGTTGTCCGACTGATGGGTATTGTTGGATGGTTGGGCAGAAGAGGATGGGTTCAGCAGGTTTACCTCGTTCGAGCGAGACACGAGGTTAGTGGTGGTAGTTTGGTTTTGGTTGTTTGCTAGGAATGTTCTTCGAGGTTTTTGGCTAGGTTCAGATTTTTCAATATCCCCAAACTGGATTGCATCTTCTATCTGAACCCCGGCATCAAATAACTGCTCGAATGTGGAAAGTGGCTGCGTGATCAAATAACGCATCAACAGTGACTGCAGATCCTTCACTACTATCCTCACTTGCTCTTTCTCAAAGGGTCAATTTGTCATTTTGGCGGCCTTACCCCTCAATCGAGTCAAGAAATCAACAAAAGATTCCCGGCTCTCCTGTCGAGTTGTTTTGAGCTCTCTGGTGGTGACATCTAGTTGGACATTATAGCTGTACTGTCAGACAAATGCCGTAGCTATGTCCTCTAAAGTCCTGGTCTTTGCTACGTCGAGGAAGAGGAACCATTTTTGGGCTGCCCTAGAAAGAGATCGGTGAAAGAGCTGGGCCTTCAACTGGTCATCAATCCCCATTGGCGACAGGGTACCAACATACATTCGGAGATAAATTCTGGGATCTTTAGTCCCATCAAACTTCTCTATATCTGGCATTTTAAAATTTTTTGGTAGTTTAGCGTCTGGGAACAAACACAGTCCTCCCACATCTAGTATGTACTCTTCGATCCTTTTGGCCTTTCTAAGGGCCTCCATTCGGTCGATCTTCTCAACCAACGCAGATTCTCTGGACTGAGTGGTATTTTTCTCCTCAACTATCACCTGTCGAGGGATCCGTGGTGGGGTGGAACAACTTGCGGTCCATTGGGGACTTGATTGTCATCCCAAACGTCTTTCCCGTTACCATTTGGGTCATCATGTTATTCATTCACAATAAGCATACGGGCCTGAATTGCCCGAATCTAAGCTTGACATTGCACTTGAGCCTGGGTCTGCTGTTCTATGGCTCTCTATATATCAGTGATCGTCATCATTAGGACAGCTAGATTCATCTCATTTTTTGTCATCTCAACTGTCTATTTGGGTACCCTACAAAGCCTACCTGTCACTGATCTTTTCTAGACACATGCTGACTGTACTTTTTCGAGCCCAATGGTAAGTCCACAGAAAAACCTAGATCCTAAAAGGAAAAATAACTAGTATTGGATACTTTCCATACAAAATTCTGACAACAAACGATAAACATCCCAGATACCATAAGTAGATAATTACGGAAGCTGAAACCATGCCCCTGCTGGGCTCATTCTGATAACATAACAACAGGACGACCCAGGATGACGACTAACGAGAAGATTAACCAACTTCTAAAGGGAAGGTTTATCTAAACAGACAACACTCTGACAGGGAAAACAATTCTAACCCTTAAGAGACCAGTTCGATCTAGATTTCTAGGGAAAAACGGGTAGCATAACTATAGGAAACTAGCTCACATGGATATAACAAGGATTTGAAGGAAACGAGCCTAAACAAGGGCGGGGGTATAGAACTAACAACTCGGGAAGAACCCGGAAGAGAGAGGAACTATCCTAGAGGCTTCAAAATGAAACACGGGCATGACCCCAAAAGAAAACTATGGCGTGAAAACTGGACATGGTGAAGAACAAAGCCCGAGTAAGAACATGAAGGCAAAAAACTAATCTGATCAAGGGATAACGAAAAACCTGGGCCGAGCCTGAAATGGAACTGGTTTAAACCCGAGCAAAACAATCTTAACAACATACAAACAAAACATATAATGAAGAAAACACATAATCCTACTAGGGTTAGAAGCACCTAATGGGGGGTTTAAGTTCACTATATGCAAGAGGCCGATTTTGGTCAATTGAATAGGGTACCTTCTGAATAGAGCCAGTTATATACCTTCCATGCCTGGAGTTGTGTAGGACATGGTCAAATAGTACACATGAACTCTTTTACTGCACCTATGATAGCGTACAGTCAGTAAGGCTTGTCCGTCTTCCTAACAATCCTCGAAACAAATAAACGTTCAGGGCATCAGGTCGACCAGGCAGGGGGGTTTGAAGAAGAATGCATACGCATGCGAAAATGAAAATGAGAAATTCTTATAGAGAACCAATGTGTTTTCAAGTCTAGCCCTCTTATTTGATTTTATAAACCAGTCCCCAGCAGAGTCACCAGAAAATACTGTGGTGTTGAGATTTTAGGAGTTTTTGAAAATGGTCAAAAATAAAGGATTTCAAAGATGTTTAGAAAATATTTTAACATCTTGAAAGCCAAATTTTGAAAACACTTTTTTGTTGAAAATAGAGTCGCCACTTAATTTTTTAGAAAAACTGAGAAAATTAAAAATGGCTACTGATCTTGAAAACGTTAACCAGAGAAAAAGGGTTATGGGGCTAAGGCACGAATCGGAGAATGTGTTAGGCACCCCGTTGGCCTAACCATAATGTTGGCCTCTACTAATCATCATTGGTTCTTTATAAGATTTCTCAAATGCAAGCAAATAAAGAAAATGGAGGCAAAGAGCGAACAACTAAAATCAAATATGAAAAATACATAACATATGTACATAATAATCTAAATTAGGACAAATAAAGGGATGAATTTCTTAGTCCTGCGGCATGCAATTTCTAACTAAATGATACATGGAATACACCCGCATGTATTATTGAAATAACCCAAACTAGAATGATTCAAATAAAAATACATAAATATACTAGAAATTGTTAAAATTACCTAAACATGAATTGTTAGTAAGAAACAAACTAAACTATCTTAAACATGATTTTAAAGTAACCAAAAACATGCATATTAAAACATACATTTAGAGAAACATTGATATGCTGAATATTTAATACTAAATGTAAAGAAAACTTACTAAGAAAAATAATAGTTTCGTAAAAAAGTGAATTTAAAGGTTTGAAGAAAAAGAAAAATAAGAAAATGTTTATAAAGAAAATCATTCTAAGATGAAAAGTTAAGAAAATGTTATTAAACGAAGGAAAAAAAAAAGAAAAGGGAAATTTAACTATTTGCATTTTGAAAGAGATAAAAGAAAAGAAAGCAAAGGGGGAAGAAAATTACATTTAAAGAATGAAAATTAAACTAAAGACCTTTTTATAGTTTTTGGGTTTAATGAAGAAAAGTAAGTATTATAAAAAAGAAAATAAAGCTATAAGAAGAAAAAAAATGGAGCTTAAAAAGAAAAGACAAATACTAACATTAAAAGAAAAGGAGTACTAAATTAATATTATAAGAATAGAAAAAAAAATGAAAACGGTGCATTAACAAGAAATTAAAACTAATATTGCAAGAAAAGAAACTTTAAGTACTAAAAAAAAGAATATTGAACTAATGCTTAAAAGAAAGGGGCGTCAAATTAATATTACTAGAAAAGAAAATGAAATAAATGCTAATAAAAAAAATTAAACTAATGCTAGAAAGATAAAAGAAATGAAAAATAACTATTTAACTTAAATATGAAATGTAGTATTAATTACTACATTCACATAAATATAAGTGCAACATTATAACAATTAACAATATTATTAAGTTGTAATTATCAAAATATGTTAGCACTAATTAATGATTTAATAAAAGAATGAAAATACCAAATGTGTTAAGTGTGAATGTGAAGCAGTTAATAACTAAATAATGAACAAATTATACAAGAAAATTACATGAGGCAATTTACATAATAAACAAAGTAAATTATATAAACAAAAGAGACGTGTAAATTTAAATTGAAAGTTAACCCGATCACTCCAAAAGAGAGAGGATAGAGTTAGAAGGATCGGGGGTCCAAACAGAATACCTGAATTGCTAGGAAATCCTCAAGTCGGGAATGTACTTCGATGAGCAAATCCTCGAGTGGTGATCCAAGCAAGGCTTCAATGTAGGCGTTGGAAGCTCGGAATTCGATGTCTCAGCAGAGCTTCGGCATCGGGGCTTGAAATTGCTCGGCGACTCAGTAGAGCTTCTCTCAAAACCTCTCACTCATTTTCTGTCCTTAAAAACGTACCAGAGATATGGTATTTATAGTGTTCATCAACCAATGAGATGCTGCCACGTTTTGGGACACGTCAGGCCATTTGGAGTTGGCGGTCGCCACAATGCAAGTTAGTGGTCGCCATATTTTTTAAAGGTTCCATAAAGTTCTATGGCGGTCGCCACAATACAAGTTGGCGGTCGCCAGGTTATTAGTGGCGGTCACTACTTTTGTCTAGCGTTTCTAAGAGGTTCTATTGATGGCCGTCACAATAAACATGGCGGTCGCCTACTTTGACAGCAAGTTTCAATAGTTTGACAAAATTTCTTTGGTTTGAAGGTTTTGGATTCAAATACCGAGCTTGGATCACTTTCCGAGAATCGAACTGAAGTACCATTCCACTTGTTTTCATCATCGGATTCACCTAAGATTAGACGGGGTCAAATTGGGATGTCTACAATGTGTTCTTGTACACTTTTGATTCCATCTTCATTGTAATTGAGGCTAGGGTTTTAGCCTTATTAAGTGAGAGGATTCACTTGGGATTGAAGTGCCAGAGTGCTTGTCACGACCCAAATTTCGGGTCACGTGAAACACCCACAAACAATCAACCACAACACCTAGCCGGAGAATACACTCTTAGATTTAACATACATGCCTTGTATATAATCGCCAAACGACATACATTACACGATTCTAACACCTGAAAAACATGTTACAACATACATGTATCAGAAAGAACAAAAAGGAAGACTACAACTCTTCTATCTCTCCGGCACCTCCAGATCAACCTGCGTGACCAGTACCTGAAGAAAATCAAATCTCACATCGTGAGCCAAATCTTAGCAGAAATTAGACAGGCATGAAGTATAAACTAAACATGCTAGGAAAACGAGCTGCAGTTTTAGACTCTTTTTCAAGCCTTTAAAACAATTTTCACATGTAAACGGGAAAGCGAGGATATAAACCTTCTTTTGACTCACTCACAGGAGCCTTAAAAAAATCAGTTGACAAAGGGTTTTTAGATCGCGATTCACACGACTCTTAAAACAGTTTGAAAACTGGTATATCCGTCCCATAATGCAGTTCAATCAATCCATATAACTTCTCGGACTTCCACCGAAGGACCACAACCCTCGTCTATGCAACGCACACAACCTGTGCAACACACACAACGTACGCAACCCGTGCAACACACACGCACGCCACCCATGGTACACACACAACGCATGCAACCCATGCAACACACACATCTTCACAGACTTTCACCGTAGGACCATTATCTGCCCTCATCACACATCTTCACGGACTTTTACCGTAAGACCATTATCTACCCTAACTAATGCCTTGTTGACCAGAGCCAACAGATATCTTTACGGACTTTCACCGTGGGACCACTATCAGCCCCTCATATGCATATCTTTACGGACTTTCACCGAGGGACCAATATCCAACCCACATATGCAATACAGATACACTTTTACGTATCAACAAGCATCTCTACACTTGCCAAAAACACGGGATAAAATCGTATCAAAACATGCATACTAAACCAAGGTTTAAATACATAAAGCCACGTACTATCACAACGTTACTTAATCCACGTCACATGCTACACACGCAACTCACAACACCTACAACTCATGCAACATGCATCACATGCATCCGTTCCTCATATTCCAAATAACCATGCCTATAAAACTATGAGTTTTAAAGCATGTAACCACGGTACACGTAACGATACCAAAATCATATAATCCACTTACATAATTCGTACATAAATAAGCAGTTATAAATGCAGATAACCATGTAACAATACATCACAACGCCACCCGTCAAAATAAATCGATAACCACTCACCCGAACAAAACATCCACACACCGAGACCCGTCCACACATTGGGACAACCAACATTTAACCCGGAGGGAAACACCTGAACCTCCCACAGAACTGTTCTCACCAAAACTCACCTGTAAATCGAACCACGGACCCACATGTCCCGCACGTAACCAGCACGCACACAACTGTGCCCCGACAAATTGCATCTAATCATGCCCGTCATCTCCGAGGATGACACCCAAACAAACACATGAAGCCACGACACGATTCCCAAAGCCACAACCCGACCAACCGAACCCCAAAAGGCACCCAATAGTATTTCAATTGACCAATCCCATAATCAATCAACCGAATACCATTGAAAATCAATTGGAAACCCAATGACCTAACCAAAACCACAAAACCAATATCCCAGAACTTTAGTCGACTGGATCCAACCCCGAGTTGACTAAAAAACACACTGAAAAAGCCCAAAATGCCCAAAACACACGGTTCAGTCGACTGACCCCGTGGTCCAGTCGACTGAACTTATGAGTTCAGTCGACTGACCAAGCCCAGAAACCGTTTTTAAGCTACGGGTTCCACCTCCAAACCTCGAATTGAAGCCTTCAAACTCCCATCCAACACCCTCGGACATATACACGCCAAAGCCTCACCTCAAAGCCACGAAAGAAACACCCGATACCCGATTCCATCCATCGAAATTGCCGAAAAACGATTTTTAAACCCAAAAATCCAACTTGATACAAAATCAGATCTATAGCAATCTAACCGTTAAAAACACACACAATTACACGTAGCACCCTTATACAGCAGTAGGGTCTAGAATCTTACCTCGGTGAGTTAAAAACTCGATGCCTCGAACTACGTGCAAAATCGAGCTTCATCGAAATAGAATTTCGTCCAGATGAATGCGTAGCCCACCGTGCTAAAAGTAAGGATCCGCTGTTGGATCGTTGAAAACTGATCCCCGGGCTCCCGAGAACTTAGAGAGAAGACATAGAGAAAAAAAAACTTATTAGAGAAGTTTTGAAAGTATCTTTTGAAAATATCTAACTCTAGATATTTATAGACCTTCAAAATATCTTTTTTTGAAATTTTTTGAATTTTGCACCATAACATCCCATGGCCCTGGGAACCTGCCCCACATGCATATCTAACCCCGATCATGCATCAAAAGCATTTAAACATGCTAAAGCAAAAAGCGCTACACGCGCGTCGAAAAATGTCGAAAAAAAAATTGGTCAGGGTCTCACAGTGCTTTTGGTGTAAAGGAGAGAGGCTTCTCCACCTTAAAGAGGGACAATTGGAATCTTCAAGCCCCACACTTGAGGCAAGGACATAGGTCGGAGCACCAAACCTTGTAAAATCTCAGTTTCGTTCTCTCTCTCCCTTAAACTCTTTACTTTTGCTTTTGATTGATATAATATTTGTCTATCTATTGAATTGAATGCATAGTGAATAAATTGAGTAAACATCCATTGCATACTTCAATTTAAAAATTCGGTGAGAAATTTTTTAAATACCCAATTCACCCCCCTCCCCTCTTGGGATTGCACTACACTCGCATTTGGTATCAGAGCACTGATCACATTTTTACCTAAATTTTTTTTGTGAAAAGATCCATGGCTAATATTCGTGTATCCCCTTGTTATGCCCCAAACTCCGGGTCACGTGAAACACCCACAAACAACCAACCCGAGAATACACACTTAAAGTAAATCATACAAGCATTGTATATAATCGTCAAACGGCAAACATTACATGGTTCCAACACCGAGAAAATATGTTACACCATACATGTAATAGAAAGAATAAAAAAGAAGACTACAACTCTTTCACCTCTCCAGCACCTCCAAATCAACCTGCGTGATCGGTACCTAAAGAAAAATCAAATCTCACACCGTGAGCCAAAAATCAGCAGAAACTAGACAGGCATGCAGTATAAGCTAAACATGTTAGGAAAACGAGGTGCAGTTTTAAACTCTCTTTCAAGCCTTTAAAACAATTTTCACATGCAAATAGGAAAACGAGAATAGAAACCATCTTTTAACTCACTCACAAGAGCCTTGAAAACAGGTAAAAAAGGATTTTTAGATCGCGATTCACACGAATCTTAAAAATAATTTGAAAACTGGTCTATTCGTCCCACAATGCAATTCATGCAATCCATGTACTTCTCGGACTTCCACCAAAGGACCACATCCCTCGTCTATGCAACGCACATAACCCGTGCAACACACACAACGCACGCAACCCGTGCAACACACACAACGCATGCAACCAATGCAACACACATAACGTACGCAACCCATGCAAGACACATCTTCACGGACTTTCACCGTAGGACCATTATCCGCCCTCATCACAAATCTTCACGGACTTTCACCATAGAACCATTGTCCGCCCTAACTATCCTCGTTGACTAGAGCCAACAGATATCTTCACAAACTTTCACCGTGAGACCATTATCTGCTCCTCATATGCATATCTTTACGGATTTTCACCGAGGGACCAATATCCGCCCCACATATGAAAAACAGATACAAATCTACATATCAACAGCCATCCCAACCCATGCCTAAAGCCACGTACTATCACTACGTTACACAAACCACGTCACATGTTACGCACACGACTCACATAACACCTACAACTCATGCAACATGCATCACATGCATCCATTCCTCAAATTTCACATAACCATGCCTATAAAAATTTTGAGTTTTAAAGCATGCAACTATGGTACACATAACGATACCGAAACATGTAATCTACTTACATAATCCATGCATAATAAACCACAGTTATAAATGCATAAAGCAGCTATAAGCGCACATAGCCATATAACCTCAAACCGCGACATCACCCGCCACAAAACCCGACATCCACTCACAAAGACAACTGGCATCCCACACAACCAAGCCTAGCAGGAAGGCTACACTAAACCCCTCAAGCCATGAGGTCACTAACACCACATTTTATCCAAAGGTGCCACGGGCCCTAACACGCCCCATAACCAACGATGCGCAAGCACCACACACATAACCGTGCCCCAAAAATCTCGCATCTAACCATGCATGCCACCCCCGAGGATGACTCCTACACAACACCCGGGATCACAGCATGATACTCGAACCCACTGCACAATCAACTGAACCCCAAAAGGCATCCAACAATATTTTAATTGACTAACCCCATAATCAATCAACTGAATACCGTAAGAAACCAATTAGAAACCAAGAAACCAACCAAAACCACAAACACAACGTTGCCCAAGTTCAGTCGACTGGACCCTAACCCCCACTCGACTAAACAACACACTGGAAAGGCTCAAAAATGCCCAAACACACTGTCCAGTCGACTGACCCCACGGTTCAGTCGACCGAACCTCACGGTCCAGTCGATAGAAATGAGGCAAATCAGGTTTTCGAGCTATGGATTCAGCCCTCCAAACCTCAAATCAATGCCTCCAAACACCCATCCAACACCTTCAGACATACACGCGCCCAGGTCTAACACCAAGACCACGAAAGAAACACCTGACACCAGATTTCATCCATCGAAATCGCCAAAACATGATTTTAAAACCCAAAAACCAAACTTAAAACAAACTCAAATCTACAACAATCTAACCATTAAGAACACACACGATTACATGTAGCACCCTTATACTGCAGTAGGGTCTAGAATCCTATCTCGGTGAGTTAAAAACTTGTTGCGTCGAACCACGTGCAAAATCGAGTTTCACCAGAATGAAAATCCATCCAGATGAACGCATAGCCCACCGTGCCAATAACAAGAATCCGCTGTTGGATCGTTGAAAACTGAGCCCCCGGGCCTCCGAGAACTTATAGAGAAGGCAGAGAGAAAAAAGAAAAAACTTACTGGAGAAGTTTTGAAAATATCTTTTAAAAATATCTAACTCCAGATATTTATAGGCCTCCAAGATATCTTTTTTTAAAAATTTTTTGAAATTCACATCGTAACACCCCACGACCCCGGGAACCTACCCGCATGTATATCTAATCCCGATCATGCATCAAAAGCATTAAAAACATGCTATCACATACACACGAAACATGCGTCAAAAAATGCCAAAAAAAATGGGTCAGGGTCTCACACCCCTTTTGAGAGAGTCAATCATCTACAAGACCTCCAATCTTTTGTGGTGTTAATTACACCTTTTGGAAACAAAAGATGAGAGTTTTCATTCAAACAATAGATTGGAGAGTGATTTTCTAAGAAAATTTCGTTCCAACCAAAGTGCTTGAAGGTAAAGAGGTTCCTAAACTTGATGAAGATATAGATGCTAATGATATGAAATTACTTCAAATAAATTCAAGTGCTATGAGTGCCTTATATTGTGCTCTTGATGCTAATGAATATAATCGTATCATAACTTGTAAGAGTGAAAAAGAAATTTGGAAAAAGTTAAAAATTATCTATGAAGGAACTCAAGATATTAAAGATTCTAGAATTGATAGGTTGACCAGTGAGTATAAAGGGTTTAAGATGTTTGAAAATGAATCTATTTCAAGCATGTATACTAGATTTACTCATATTATAAATTCTCTTAATGCTCTTGAAAACTTACCCATCTGATGAATTGTTAAGAAAGGTACTCAAAGCTTTGCCATCTATTGGGAAGCTAAGGCGACGGCTATTGCTGAGGCAAAAAATCTTAGAGTGATAACATTGGACGAGCTTATTGGTTCTCTCCTAACATTTGAAGTCAAGGTCAGTGAGCGGGCTAACGAACAAAACAAAGTCAAGAAGTCTATTGCCCTCAAAGCCTCCAAGGAGAGTTCTAGTGATGAGGAAGACGAAGAACTTGACAATGATGACATAGCTCTCATCACTAGAAGGCTAGGCAAAATCTTCAAGGGAGACGAGAAGTTGGCAAGAAAGTTTTGTGGCACAAAATTTGACAAAGGTGACTCAAGCAAGAAAGAGTACAAGAAAGAACCCATCACTTGCTACAATTGTAAGAAGACCGGACACATAAAACCAGAGTGTCCCTTACTCAAAAAGAACTCCAAGAAGAAAAGGAAGAAGGCTATAAGGGCTACTATATGGGATGACTCGGACTCAAACGAGTTAAGTGAAAACTCTAGCGATGATGAAGTGGCCAACTTTTGTTTGATGGTTAGCGTGAATGAGGAGGTAAATTCTCACTCCAACTCTAATTTGCTTGAATATAATTCTTGCAATGAATCTAGTACTTGTAATGATTCTCTGCCATCTTACGAGGAACTTAAAGATAAACTATATAGCTTGCATAAAAGCTTCTTGAAGTTGGAAAAGAAAAACATAAATTAGAAAAATAAAAATAAAAATCTTTCTAAGGAAATTGAGGATTTGAAAGTTTCAATTGCTAATGTTGTGGCTGAAAAAGAAAATTTGTCAAGTTTTGAATGAATTGAAAGATTCTTTTTCAACTTTCCAAAATGTTCATGATTTGCAAGTTGATTCTTTGGAAAAAAAAAAAGAAACTTATTTTAAGAGTTAAATTTTGATAAATTAACAAAGATTTCTGAAAGTGAGTTTTCTCAATTAGAAAAAGAAAATGATTTTTTTGAGAAAAGAGCTTAAGAACTTGAAGGGAAAATCTCTTGAGAAAAATGCTTCTTGTGATTTGGAAAAGAAAGTGGAAGATTACTCCAAAATTATTTATAAGTTCACAAATGAACAAAAAAATCTTGAAAAGCCCTTGGGAGCTCAAAGGATGTCTTTAAACAAGAAAGATATTGGTTTTAACGGTGTAGTGAGCGACAAGAAAGCTAAGGATTTTAAGAGCTATTTTGTGAAAGAGTCCAAAACTTTTTCAAGCTCATCTTCAAGAAATATTTATGAAAATGTGACTTGTTTTCTATGCAAGAAAAAGGGAAACATTAAATTTGATTGCCCATTAAAAAGACATAATGGTGTCTTAAAAATAGTTTGGAGAGTTAAAATCACTATAGGACCAAAAAGGATTTGGGTACCTGTCATGCCCCGAAACCCAGGGTCACGTGAAAATTCACCAAACACCAATTTTACAGAAAATAGATTTTCATACATTCAAATCCACCTGTTGAAATCACAAGAAAACCCAATATGCATCTCTCATAAGCAGTAAACATCCTGTATAACATGCATAAGTATATCGCCTTATGGCGTACAAAACTGCCTTCAGGAATAGGCATACCAACAAGAAGAAAAACTATAAAAGTCTTCCGCCACCACGGGCATCACCAGAGTTACACCTCATCCACATCATCACTTGAGAATAGTTTTACAGAAAAGTCCCACCCGTGAGCCGAAGCCCAATAGAAATAGACAATAAAGCTGTAAAGCAGGTAATATGCAATCACATGGTGGGAGCGAACTCAACCACAAACCTAAAATGATTTTCCATCCAAAAACCCACAAGTTTTCCCATCAGGCCATCACAAGCCTCCCAAATGGTTTTATTATCATAAAATCATGTTTCCATCCTTAAACCCATGAATTTGTAGATAATTCAAGTAAACCATCATAGATAAGGAAAAGCAATAATTAAAATATTGTTCCCTCGCGAAATGTACCATCGCGGAATAAGAAGAGTAAGATCCTATGTACCGACTCAATCACAAGAGGATAGAGGTAGCAACTATAGACCCCTGTCCAGTATCTAACCCCCAGATATCGTGGGATCGCCTAGATACACACAGGTTCTATACGGAGCACCATGAGCGTAACCACTCAATTTACGGGTTATGACCCCGAGGGAGATGAGCACCCATCCATCTCAATTAACGGGGACTAGCCTGAAGAACTTGAGTACGTTTCTGGACTTTTACCGAGGGCAACTCGTGCCAAATACACGTTATCCTGGTACATCTAGATAATCTTCTAAAAATAGACTGTAGCTCAACTACAAAATCATTTTCCTCAAAACAATACATTACAAATGTATATAGATCCATCCATCATCATGGAGATCAGCAAAAACATTTCAAAATGTTTTTTTCTGTTTTCAACAAAACGTTTCCAAAACCTGAGACTCAACCCCGAAGGCGAGCTCCAAACCTCCAAAACACTAAGTGTTTAGATTTTCCATAAAACCATCATTTTCCACCAAAATTCACTATTTTCAAGAAAACCCTTTGAAAATCCTCCAACCACAAGTCATATACTGTAATAAACCAAGAAAAGCGAAAAACATACTTTTTACCCGAAAAACCAAGGTTTAAACATATATATGACATTTCATGCATTTTCTACCAATGAAAAAGCATACAATTACATATAACACCCTACAACAGCAGTAGGGACTATAATCCTACCTCGTTGGGTCAAAACCCGATGCCTCAAAAATCGAGTCTCGTCGGAATAAGAATCAGATTGGATGAACGCGAAGCTAGCAGCGTGAATAGCAAGGATCCACAAGCTGATCGGCAAAAACTAGGCTCGAGCGGGTCAAAATGTAGAGAGAAGGCAGAGAGAATGGAAAGAACTAAGCTTTTCCAAACGTTCCAGGGGCTGGAATACATATAGGCACGCCAAAAACACTATTCAGTCGACTGAAGAGAGTACTTCATTCGATTGAAGTGCCTCGAGAAACACAAACTGCCACAGTTCAGTCGACCGAATCCTTGAGTTCAGTCGACCAAACTCAAGAAAAGTGGTTCAATCGACTGGACCAAGCCCTCCAGTCAATCGAACCCAAGGTTCTAAACCTACTGGTTTCCACTTCAGTCGACTTAACTCACCAGTTCAGTTGACCGAACCTGCTTGGTCCATTATACTATTTTGAGTCTCGGTTTTGTGTTCTAAGGCCAACCCAACAAGCCTAAACAAGGTCTGAAAAAGCGTAAAACACATCTACATGCTATTCTACAACACCAAAACATAAACCATACATCGATGATATATAACATGAAGGAAAAACATGCCAACATTTATATATATCAAAATTAACAAAGTTCAGAGTC
Source organism: Heliamphora ciliata (assembly GCA_032360265.1). Lineage (NCBI taxonomy): Eukaryota > Viridiplantae > Streptophyta > Magnoliopsida > Ericales > Sarraceniaceae > Heliamphora > Heliamphora ciliata. The sequence continues at coordinate 10,787 of JAUMHN010036599.1, read as the reverse complement.
TCACAGTACCAAAGAAGGTCACATAATTGTTTTGTAGGTGTGCTTGAAGTCCACCTCATCTTGGAAAAAATTGGTATATAGATAGTGGATGTTCAAGACATATGACAGGTGAAAAATCCAAATTCTCAAGCTTAACACCTAAAGATGGAGGTTATGTGACTTTTGGTGATAATAGTAAAGGAAAAATCATTGGTGTAGGTAAGGTTGGTAAGGAACCTTCTCTCCATGTTGATAATGTTTTACTAGTTGATGGATTAAAGCATAATCTTCTTAGCGTAAGGCAATTATGTGATAAAGGTTATAATGTGACATTTATGCATGACGCTTGTGTTGTTGAAAATATGAATGATCATAAAGTTTTGTTTGCTGCAAATAGATTTGAAAATGTTTATACTATCAATTTTGAAAATTTAGATTTTCAAAATGTCAAATGTTTTTCTGCTTTAAATAAAACAAGTTGTCTATGGCACAGGAGGCTAGGTCACGCTAGTATGGATCTTATATCCAAACTTGTCAAGAAAGACTTGGTCAAAGGTTTGCCTAAAATCAAGTTTGTCAAAGACAAAATTTGTGATGCTTGCCAATTTGATATGCAAGCCAAAACTAGTTTCAAAAAGAATCAAGTAATCTCTACAAGTAGGCCACTACAACTACTTCATTTTGATTTATTCGATCCTACTCAAGTTCAAAGTACTGGTGAAAAATCTTATGCATTTGTCATAGTTGATAATTTTTTAAAATTCACTTGGGTATTATTTCTTGCATCTAAAGATGAAGTGTGCCATGTTTTTATCAAACATTGTAGAAAGATTCAAAATGAAAAGGGCTATTCTATCTTGCACATTCATTGTGATAGAAGAGAATAATTTAAAAATAAAGATGTTAAAAATTTTTATGATCAAAATGGTATTTCTCATAATTTTTCGTCTCCTCAATCTCCTCAACAAAATGGGGTTGTAGAGAAGAAGAATCGATTATTAGAAGAGATGGCTTAAACTATGCAAAATGAGCACAAGTTGTCTAAGTATTTTTTGGTCAAAGTAGTAAATACCGCTTGCTATGTAATGAACCGGGTCTATATTAAGTCTTATTTAAACAAAACTCCTTATGAGCTATAGAATGTAAAAAAGCCCAATATTTCTTATTTTTATGTTTTCAGTTGCAAATGTTTTATTTTAAATGATAAAGATGATTTAGGAAAATTTGATTCAAAGTTGGATGAAGAAAATTTTCTTCGATATGCCATAAATAGTAAAGCATATAGAGTATATAATAAGAGGACCATGACCTTGTTGAATCTATTCATGTGACTTTTGATGAAGCTAATCTCTTTTCTTCCAAGTCTCCTAATAATGATGATGTAGAAATTAGAAAAAGGTTGGCTGACTTGTTGATCAAAGAAGATCAAGGAAAGAGCATTGAAGTTTATGATCCATCCAATGACCATGCTCAAGATCAAAAAGACCATGAAAAATTGCCAAAGGAATGGAAGGTAGTGAAGGATCACCTAATGGATCAAATCATAGGTGAACCTTCACGTGGGGTACCTACTCGACCCTCCTTTAAAAATATTTGTAATCACTTTGCGTTTCTATCCCAAGAAGAACCTAAGAATATAAATGATGCTTTAAATGATGAATCTTGGATTATGGCTATGCAAGAAGAATTAAATCAATTTGAAATAAATAAAATATGAAATTTTGTCCCTATACCTAAAGACCACACTATAATTGGAACTAAATGGGTATATAGGAACAAAAAGAATGAAAATGAAATTATTTTCCTAAATAAAGTTAGATTGGTTGCACAAGGTTTCAATCAAGAGGAAGGTATCGATTTTGATCAGACCTATGCACCGGTAGCTAGAATGGAAGCCATTAGCATGTCGCTTACCTATGCGTCTTATAAAAATTTTAAACTTTTCAAATGGATGTAAAAAGTGCATTTTTAAATAAATTTATATACGAAGAAATTTATGTAGAGCAATCACCGGGTTTTGAAGATTATCATTATCTAAATTATGTCTTTAAATTGTCAAAAGCTTTATATGGTTTAAAACAAGTTCCTAGAGCTTGGTATGAAAGGTTTAGTGGTTTCTTATTAGAAAATAGTTTTACAAGAGGAAAATTTGATACAACACTTTTTATCAAAACGGAACATGAAGATATGCTTATAGTCCAAATATATGTCGATGATATTATTTTTAGTGCTACTAATGAAAATTTGTGCAAGGATTTCTCACTTTGTATGCATAAGGAATTTGAGATAAGTATGAGGGGCGAACTCACGTTCTTCCTCGAGCTTCAAATCAAACAAGCTAAAAATGGGACGTTTGTGAACCAATCAAAATTAGTAAGAGACTTGCTCAAAAGATACAACATGAAACGAGGAAAAGCTATGGGAACACCCATGAGGTCTTGTGAGACCCTGTACCGTTTCATTTTGATATATATATATGCATATTCGGTGTTTTTCAACACGTTTTGGCATTTTCGCCTTAATATGCTTATATGTGTTTTGATGCATGTTTTGGTTAAACTGACCATGGGGGATTGCTTTCCGGGGTTGTAGGGAGTTTCTGTGCGAATTTTGAAAATTAAAAAAAAAAGATATTTTAGAGGCCTATAAATATCTGGCGTTAGATATTTTCAAAAGATATTTTCAAAACTTAGCGACTAAGTTTTCTCAAAATTTTCTCGGCCTTCTCTCTAACTTCTCGGGGGTTCGGGGATCAATTTTCAACGATCCAATAGCGGATCCTTATTATTGGCTTCGTGGTCTACGCATCCATTCGGACGGAATTTGATTTCGTCGAAGCTTGGATTTGCACGTAGATTGAGGCGTAGGGTGTTTGACCCAATGAGGTAGGATTCTAGATTCTACTGTTGTATGAGGGTGATATATGTAATTATATGTTGTTTCACCATGTAAAAATGCATGAAAAAGGTGTTTATGTTTAATAAAATGGGTTTTTGCTTTAAAATCATTTTTTTTGTCATTTCGGTTGGATCGGTTGGATGAAATTGGATTTTGAGAATCCCTTTCGAGGCTTTGATGTTGTTTTGAGTTTAGTTATACCCGTGAGTATCAAAATTAGTGTTTAGAGGCTTGATTTGGAGTTTAGTTATACCCGTGAATACTTTTGTTATCTTTTAGGGTAATTTCCGTAAAGAACGTCGGTTGGGTGCTTTTATCCCTCGGGTTGTCCCCCGTAAAGTCAGCATTTACGTCGTGGTGCTCTGTGTAGAACTTATCATTACCTAGCGAGTCTTGAACGGTTGAGATCTAGGGTAATGGACAGGAGTTTATAGTTGTTACCTCTGTCCCCTTGTGATGGAGTCGGTACATAGGATCTTATTCTTCTTCTTTTTCCACGATGGTGCATTCCGTGAGGGAATAATGTTTTTGGTTACTGTTTTTCCTTAACTGTGGTTGATTATTCGCATTTGTTGCAACACCTGGTTTGAAGGATGAAAACATAGATTTTATGAAATAAAACTATTTTAAGACTCGTGGTGGTCTGTGGGAAAACTGTTTTGGTTTTGTGGTTGAGTATGCTCCCATTCTATATGATTGCATATTTCTTGCTTTACAGTTTTATTGTTTGTTTCTATTGGGCTTCAGTTCACGGGTGGGATTTTCTGTAAAACCATTTTCAGGTAATGATGGTGGGAATGAGGAGTAGCTTTGGTGGTGCCCGCGGTGGCAGATGACTTTTATAATTTTCTCTTTTTGGTATACCAGTTCCTGAAGACAGGTTTTGTATGCCATAAAGCAATATACTGTATGCATGTTGGAACTGTATGTTATTTATTTATGAGATATCCTTTGTTTGGTATTCCATTGGTTTTAACAGGCAGATTTCATTGTATGAAAACGTATATTTTCATAAAACTGGTGTTTGGTGAATTTTCACGTGACCCCGGATTTTGGGACGCGACAACTTGGTATCAAGCTCTGGGTTCGAATACCTAAGAACCATGGAAAAATGAGTTTATCACCTGGTGAGGTTGATTATGTATGCTTGCTTGCATGTGTTTAAACGTTGTTTTATAACATGCTGTTAGCTTTCTGAGCATGATAGTCGTGTATATGTAGGTATAGAGGTTGAATCTCAGGATTGATGAGTCTTGTCTTAGGGCGTTTGGAATAACAGATTTGGAAGCCAAGTTAGAAACGTGTTTGGCCGACGTGTTTTCTAGTAGGAAATCTGAATAGGTTATCCAAATTGACGAGTCTGTCTTGTTAGTTCTCCTCGGTATGAGAGACGCATTTAACATGATCTAATGTGGCTATGTGATAGCATGATGATGTGTTTATGTTACGTAGTAACATGTTATAGGAAAACTTATTCTGTTTATATTGCTTCCTATAGAATTATGTCCACGCGGGGAGTGCGGGGATGGGGTCGTGGCCAAGGCTGTGGCCGAGGACGTGCCTATGCTCATGTTCCAGAGGAAGGAAACATTCCTGCCCCACAGGAACAAGTGGGTGGTGCTGATATTGGCGGCGCTGATGTCGTTCAAGAGATGTTGGCTACTATGCAAGCTATGGCAGAAGCAACCAGGGCTAGTGTGTAGGTTCCTGAGCCAAGGGCTTCTGTGGCCATGAGGGAGTTTCGGCGGTTGGATCCTCCAACCTTTTCTGGAGAGCCGGACCCAAAGGTGGCTACTGAGTGGTTAGAAGTGACCACGTCGATTTTTGACACTCTTGATATCGAGGAGGATGCTCTGCGCGTAAAATTGGTGGTGTTCTAATTACGGGAAGATGCTAGAGAGTGGTGGAAGTTCGCCAAGACCACTGTGGATGACACGCGGGCTGCTTTCACGAGGGTCTTCTTGGAAAAGTATTTCCCGAGATCTTCGATGGATACTTATCGAGAGGAGTTCCTCTCCCTTGTTTAGGGGAATCTGTCGGTGGTCCAGTATGAGGCCAAGTTCGCGAATCTATCGAGGTTCACATCAGAGATGGTATCGACAGAGGAGTTGCGCACTCGGAGGTTTGAGAGAGGACTTCGACCTGCTATCAAGGAAAGGGTTGCAGCTCTGGATGTGGAGGTGTATATCAAGCTAGTGGAAGCTGCTATCCGAGTAGAGAACTCGTTGGCAGACAGCTGCAGGATTAGAGAGAGCGGGAGCTAGCAGGGCAGTGGAGATGAACAGTCACAGAGGTGCGAGAAAAAGCGCTAGAGGTCGTCTGGACCTAGTTCTCATGTTGTCGGATCGTATCAGCCGCAGTCGTCTACGCCTATACTTTCAGTGGCCTCGACAAGAAGGCCAAAGCAGAGAGGGTTAATCTGTTATAGATGCGGACAGCCAGGGGATCGTTCAGTTGAGTGCCCGCAGAAGGGCTAGGCTAAGAGTTCAGCACCCATCCAATCACAGGCGAGAGACCCACTTATCTGTTTTGGGTGTGGTCAGTCCGGACACTTTTGCAGACACTATCCCCGAGAGGGGAATGTCCAGGGTGCAACAGGAGCGTCGGTTGCTTCATATGTACAGAGGCGACAAGCTCCGCAGTAGCCTAGGGCTCAGACGTCTAGGTTTGCGAAAGGAGGTGCTTCGGCGCAGTTGATGAGGCCGCCATCGACTTAGGGTTATTGTGGGCAGACCAGCCTGCCGCAGGCCAGGGCTTATGTTCTTGCTGATCCCGGTGCTTCTAAGGCACTAGTTGGACCTAATGTTGCAGCTACTCCAGCCATGATCAGAGGTACTCTTCTAGTCTTTAGATCATGGGCCAGTGTTCTCATCGACACGGGAGCATCACATTCTTTTATCTCTTCTGCTTTTGCATATGCATTGGGGTTGAAGGTTGACCCATTTGGTAGTGCATTGAGCGTAGAGACCCTTGTCAGTGGGAATGTGGTGTTGAGTAGAGTTTGCGAATCTTGTGAGTTAAGAGTTCCCAGTCGTTGTTTAGAGTTTGATTTTATCATTCTAGACATGACCACCTTTGATGTCATCCTAGGGATGACTGGCTGACTACCTACCGTGCCTTTATAGATTGTGAGCGACGTAGAGTGTCGATCTGTACACCAGAGGGTGACTGCTTCTACTTTGTGGGTGATCGGAATGAGGGCTTGGCGTCTGTGCCAGGTGCCGCATGAGTTCGAGGGAACTTGGGTTTCCTCTTTTCTGCTCTCAAGTTAGATGAGCTGGGTGAGGTTCAAAGGGAGCTACCCCCTGTGGTCTGTGATTACCCAGATGTCTTTTCTGATGATCTGTTTGAGTTGCCGTCGAGCCGAGATGTGGAGTTCTCTATTGATCTTGTTCCAAGAGCGACTCACATCTCTATGCCATCGTATCGCTTTGCACCTGCTGAGTTGCGAGAACTCAAGGTGCAGTTGTAGGAGTTGCTAGACAAGGGGTTTGTGCGGCTGAGAACATCTCCGTGGGGAGCTCCAGCTTTTTTTGCAAAGAAGAAGGTTGGGTCTTTGAGACTGTGATCGATTACAGGAAGCTGAACTAGGTAACGGTGAAGAACAAGTATCCGATGCCGAGGATTGACGACTTGTTTGATCAGTTACTGGGGTCCCGCTGCTTTTCGAAGATTGACTTGAGGTCAGAATATCATCAGCTGAGGATTAGGGACGAGGACATATCGAAGACCGCCTTTTGGACTCGTTATGGTCACTACGAGTTTCTGCTCATGCCGTTCGGTTTGATGAGTGCCCCTGTGACTTTTATGGGTTTGATGAACCGTATCTTCCACCCTTATCTGGATAGTTTTGTGGTGGTATTCATGGATGAGATTCTGATCTATTCACCCATGAGGGAGATGCACGAGGAGCATCTGCATGTTGTCTTGCAGCTTCTGAGAGAACATCGCTTGTATCCGAAGTTCGAGAAGTGCGAGTTCTGGTTGTCAAAGGTGAGATTCCTTGGGCACGTGGTGTCGAAGGATGGGGTATCAGTGGACTCGTCGAAGACTGATGCTATGATGGATTAGCAGTGACCGAAGAACGTCTTTGAGATCTGCAGTTTCCTAGGGTTGGCAGGTTATTATCGGCGGTTCGTTAAGGATTTTTCCAGGTTGGCAGCACCTATAACGCATCTGACGCGAAAGGGAATCACATTTGTGTGGAGTAAATCCTGTGAGTTAGCTTTTCAGGAGCTGAAGAGGAGATTAACCAATGCACCGGTGCTGATTATTCTTGAGCGAGGTTTGGGTTACACAGTGTAATGCGACGCATCACATGAGGGTTTGGGTTGCGTACTGATGCAGGAAGGCAAGGTTGTGGCTTATGGATCCCGACAGTTGAAGACGCACGAGAGGAACTACCTGACACATAATCTGGAGTTGACAGCCGTGGTCTTTGCCTTGAAGACATGGCGTCACTATCTTTATGGTGAGTGTTTTGAGGTTTTCTCTGATCACAAGAGCCTAAAGTACTTGTTTTCGCAGAAGAACAAGAATCTTCGCCAACGAAGATGGATGGAGTTGCTAGAGGACTACGACTTTGATTTGCAGTACCATCTGGGTAAGGCAAATGTCGTAGCTAATGCGCTTAGCAGGGCATCTCATAGTTCATAAGCTTCTGTGGCTATACGAGAATGGGATATGCTGAGAGATATTGGGAAGTTTGATCTGTGTCTCAGAAAGACAGGGGGAGGTGCGACCTTATATTCAATTGCTTCACAGCCCGCAGTGGTTGCACGTGTGTTAGAGGCTCAGAGGACCGATCAGGAGGCTCAGATGCTACAGGACCGCATCGCCAGTGGGACAGACATAGTAGGATGGGTGGTGAGTTTAGATCAGAGTCTGAGGTTGTCAGGGAAATTGTTTGTGCCAGAGTCATGCCGAGCTGAGGTGCTACATGAGTTTCATCACTCACGTCTTGCAGTGTATCCTAGGGGCACAAAGATGTATCACGATCTACGCCGTTAGTTCTGGTGGACAAGAATAAAGAAGGATGTGCTTCGATTCGTTTCTCGATGCTTTACTTGTCAGCAAGTAAAGGTGGAACACCAGAGACCGGCGAGATTGTTACAGCCATTGCCTATCTCTGAGTGGAGGTGGGAGAATATCACTATTGATTTTGTATCAAGACTTCCACACTCGTCGAAGAGACATGATGCTGTTTGGGTTGTAGTGGATAGATTGACGAAGTTTGTACATTTTCTTCTCATTCGAGTGATGGATTCACTGGACAGATTGAGTAGCTTGTACATCCGGGAGATAGTCCGACTACACGGAGTACTTGTGATTATCGTTTTTGATCGAGACCCGCGATTTACATCATGCTTTTGGCAGTCTTCAGGTGGCCTTGGGAATAAGCTTGACTTTTAGTACAACATTTCATCCTCAGACCGATGGTCAGTCTGAGCGGACCATTCAGATTTTGGAGGACATGCTAAGAGCTTGTGTGCTTGATTTTCAGGGTTCTTGGGAGGATCATCTATCACTAGCAGAGTTTGCATATAACAATAGTTACCAGTCCAGTATTGGAATGGCACTGTATGAGGCTTTATATTGTAAGCCGTGTAGATCGCCTGTTTATTGGACAGAGGTGGGAAAGACTGCTGTTTTGGGGCCCGATCTTGTGTGAGAGACAACGAAAAAGATTGCAGTAATTTGTCAGCGCCTAGTGACATCACAAAGTCGCAAGAAGAGTTATGCTGATCGGAGGATGAGACCATTATATTTTGCTGTGGGGGATCATGTGTTTCTGAAGGTTTCGTCTCGCAGAGGGTTGATGAGATTTGGTCGTAGCGGGAAGCTATCACCACGTTTTATTGGACCGTTTGAGATCCTGGAAAGGATTGGGGTGGTAGCATACCGTTTGGCCTTGCCACCTCAGTTAGCATCTGTGCATAACGTGTTTCACGTGTCTATGCTTCTGAGGTATGAGCCTGATCCTTCACATGTTCTGGATTGGACTAAGTTACGAGTTGATGAGGATATCACGTATGAGGAGCGTCCTGTGAAGATTCTAGATACGAAAGAATAAGTGTTACAGGGTAGAACGATTGCTTATGTCAAAGTTCAATGGCTTCATCACGGGGTTTAGGAAGCAACTGGGGAGCTTGAGTCTGGGGTTCATGCTAGATACCCGGAGTTGTTTACCTCGTGACCTTGTAGTAAATTTCGAGGGCGAAATTCCTTAAGGGGAGAGAGTTGTGAGACCCTGTACCGTTTCATTTTGATATATATATATATATATATATATATATATATATATATATATCAAAAGTTCACTTCTTTTGAAATGATAAGTTACTTCGATGCGGCTTTTGCCGAGTGCAAAATTGGCCGCAAGTGCACGAGTGGAACTTGTCATTTCTTAGAGCAGTCTCTTGTTTCATGGTTTTCAAAGAAACAAAATTCCATAGCCTTGTTCACCGCCGAAGCAGAATATGTAGCCGCGGGTAGCTGTTTTGCCCAAGTTTTATATGTGAAGTAACAACTTAATGATTTTAAATTGAATTATGATATTGTGCCAATAAAATGTGATGACACTAGTGTCATAAATATATCTAATATCCTATATTACATTCACGAACTAGACATATAGAGATAAGACACCATTTTATTCGTGATCATGTGCAAAAGGGAGATATTTATCTTGAATTTGTGTGCATTAATGAACAATGGGACAATATTTTTACAAAATCACTTAATGAAGATAGATTTATTTTAATAAGGAGAGAATTAGGCTTATTGCATATTCGGGAAGTTGTGTGAAACAAGTTTTGATCATTAAATCAAACAAAAAGAGCATTTATATAATAAATAAAACAGAAGTGAATTGGTCAGTTAAAGTACTATGTTCGGTCGACCAAATGGCCTCAGGCTAAATTTTCTGCACTTGCATTCAGCAAGTCGGTCGACTGAGACTCCCAAGTCGGTTGACTGACATCTCGGGTTTCAAAACCCTAAGTCGAATGACATACTCTTTAGTTCGAATTTCTTCTTCCTTTCACATGGTTCTTGTAACAACCCAACCCCGAGTCAAACGTATAAGAATTATAACCCTTTCCAATGTAAACATCTGCGCTGCATAATCAAGTTAACAAGAGTTTTCTTTTCATTTAAGCATTTTAAAAGATTTCTACTTTACAAACCACTAAAGAATAAATGACATTATATGTTCAACCTTAAGTTCTCATATTTATTACATTCATCCACTGCACTTTACATATGAACATGACTCAAATGCTGTTAAACAAATCTTTCCTCTTGCTTTTCCCCAACGTGCTTCCGTCGTCCTTGAATCACTCTTGAACTCCAAAACCTGAAATGGTTTTAGTATACAACATGAGCCGAAACTCATAAGATAAAGACTAATTCTATACTAAGCATAATTTGTGAGGTATGATGGGTATAACCGAAATAAAAATACTAAGTTCCATAAATTCATTATTTATTTCCACGTACACCAAGTTATTCATTCATGAAACCTTTTTTTTCACACATTCTTTTCTTTCACATTTATTCTCGTTACCCAGTTTTTCACAAAAACCAAATTACATTTTCATTACCCGGTTTATCACAAAAACCGTTTCACTATTAATTTATCGCAATTAATGAACCGATATCAAGTGCAATTTACAGAAATTCCTCCCTATTATCCCAATAGGCTACGTGAAGCCATTGGTTAATAGATAGCTCTATAACTCACCACGATACAACACCACATTTTGGGGGCCAACCCATGGGAATGTGGTTCCCATCCTGCGCAAGTTTTCGGTCTTTCACCGCGGATCCATTAGGCCAACTTAATTCACATCAATCCATACGGTTCATTATTCTCGATACTATCATTTTTCAAGAAAACCCGGGAGTCC
>JAUMHN010036490.1:0-28714 GCA_032360265.1 Heliamphora ciliata | reverse complement strand
TTTTCAAGCCAAAAACTTGATTTTTAATACTAACCAACTCTTTTAAAAATATTTTAGACAAGAAACAACCTTTAAAATGATAGAAAAATTGTTCCAAAACCTCCCTCGGGGCGTAAAAGTTCATGTGGAGCAAAAACAATCAAAAACCCTTTACAGAATATTTTCTTAAAACCGTGGTTAACTATTTCTTAAAACCCCAAAGTTCTCAAAATAGTTTATTCTTACTTCAAAACTTCATCTCATTCAACATTTCAACTCAGCATCTAATTTACAAGTAAATCTATATCTTTATTTCTCAACCTTTTAATTCAAGTACTAAATTTATTTAACCACCTCACAAAAACCTTAAAACCTCTTCTCATTTTTTATCAACCTCATAGCTTTTCATCAACAACTCATATTCATCAAATAACCAACGATACTGGTATAAAACCCCCCACCGATTCATACATTATTATATCACATATCAAATACCGTTAGGGTTTTGCTTAGTTTCAAAAATTCAACACAAATCGTAGTAAACCACAAGGATTAGTCAAGATCCTACCTCAAAGAAGTTTCACCACCAAGAATCAAGCCCCGTGTAAGCTCCAACTCATCAAAGCCCAACACGCATAGCTTCGAGGGAGCCTCTGACGCATTTCCACGCTCTCCAACGGCCGCTTGCACAAGAAAACGGCAAGATCTTCAACCCCAACGAGCATTGAAACCCTCAAGAACCTCACAACACTAAACCCTAGCTCAATCCTAAGCTTTAGAGAGAGATGAAAAAGGAGAGAAATGCCAAAACAAGCCCAAAAGTTGAGATTTATAGCCTCTGCCCGTCACAGACCGATTGATCCGTCGCGGGACCAATCGATCGGTATTTCGCGACTGCACTGTTGGTCCAACTTTGAACAAGCATATCTGCTTCATCCGAACTCCAAATAGGGTCATTCTTGTGCTCAAATTGAAGCCCCGGAAGTCTACTTTCTAATGGTTCAAATCCCATACCATGACTCATTTTGTACAAAACGTTATGACCAAACTCAAAATATCACTAAGCTCAAGTTTTCACATATTTTTGTCCGAACATCCATTAGAGCCCCATATTCTTCCTCTAACATATCATTCATGCGTATCCAAGCTCAAAATATCACTGAGCTCAAGTTTCAAGTCTTACTCCATCAACACTTAATCATTTCTAAAAAAATAGAACGAGTCAGCGTTTCATAGCTCCGCTTTCATTCGGGCAAAATTTTATTTTGACGAAGTTCGTGTTTGCATGTGGATTGAAGGGTCGAGTTTTTGACTCACCGAGATAGAATCTTAGACTATATTGTCCTTAAAGTGTGCTACGTGTAATTATAGCACTTTTCACCGGTTAAAAATCGCATACAACTGCTTTAAATGTTGTATTTTCATGTTTAAATCTCGTTATTTGGATAAAAAGCAAGTTTTTTGCTTTTTAGTCAATTTATTACATGATATGAACTCGTGGATGTTCACAATTTTTAAAAAGGTGATTTTGAAATCGAAGGTTTTATAAAAATCGTGAGAAAAACGTGTTTTCGAGGTTTGGAGCTTACCCTCAGGGTTGAGTCTCAGTTTTTAAACGTTTTGATAAAACGATGGAAGATTTTGAAATGTTTTACTTGATCTCTATGTTGATGGATGCATCTTTATACATGTGGATGTATAATTATGAAAATATTTTTGTAATTGAGCTACGTACTAGTTTTTAAATGATTTCCATAGATGTACCGTGACAGTGGGTGTATTGAGTTGAGCTTCTATTGCTCCTTGGTGGAAGTCCAAAAACGTGCGCAGAGTGGGTTTGCTACGGTCCCTTGGTTAATCCCCGTAAATGTGGTTTGGGTGCTTCTCCCATCGATCGTAGAAATCCGTAAAGAGCCGGTTGCCCTCGTAAGTGGTTGCGTTGTTGTGACTCCGTATAGAACTTACCATTATCTAGCAGGCCTTAAGTGGTTCAGGACTAGAGTAATGGGCAGCAGTCTATAGTTGTTATCTTTGTCCTTGTGTGTGGTAGAGTCGGTACATAAGATTCATTTTATCTTATTTTTCTCGACTGTGTAGCCCGAGTGGAGAATACTATTTTTACCACTATTTTTCCTTAACTGTGGCACGACATTTGCACTGTTTGCAATGCATGATTTTAAGGACGAAAAATTGTTTTGTCGCTTATGTTAGCCTGATGAAAAACTGGTGGTTTTAAAGATGGAAAACCTTTTCGGCTCCTATGAGTGAGTCAACGTGTACTATAATTGCATATCCTGCTTTATGACTTCATAGTCTTTTTCTATTGGACTTCGGCTCACGGTATGAAATTTTGTGCAAACCATTTTTAGGTGTAGGTGAACATGAGGAGTTGACCTAGATGCCTGTAGTGGCGGAAGAGTTATTGTAGTTTTTCTGTTGTTTTGGATATGTACTTTTACATGTGATGCATGTTTCTAAAGGCGAGTTTTGTGCGCCCCAGGGCGATATACTTTATGCATGTATGGACATAATGTATTCTGTTTATGAGAGTGAACCTTTGGTACTCCTTTTATTTCAACTGTTAAATATTTTTGTGTTGAGGGTTTTTCAACTAAAGATATTTTCAAAATGGTGTTGTGGTGGCTTTTCACGTGACCCTGGAGTTTGGAGCGTGACAGGGTCCCTGTTCTCGTTGAACTCGATGCAGCCCCTCCTTCTTTTCTTCTTCTTCTACGTTTTCTTCTTCTGCTTGGGGACGTTTCATCAATGCTTGAAACCCCCCCTTCTCGCCAGAAATTAAAGCTTTCCTACACCAATGTAGTCGCCACCAACCAAGACACCAACACCACCGCCTGCATCGTTGTGAGGAACCATCGGTGAGTACAAACCTCAAGTAGCCGAGAGTCTCTTCTCTGCTTCTTTTTGTGTTTGTTTGATTGAGCCATGGTTTGGGACATGAAAAGAGCTTCTAAAGAATTCCTTCAAGAAGTGACAAGAGGTAATTGAGCTATCCAAATTTGAGAAAACCCCAAGGCAGCCCGGCGCCATTTTCCCCTTTTTTGACACTTCATCCTCTTCGGTTTAGATTTGAATTAAGTTATTACTTTCGCCTATGATTAGAGAAGTCAAGCATAAACTGGAGTCTAAAGAAGGGAGGATCAAGGTTTGCGCATCTGGATAGTCAGATTGCTCCATTAAGAAGCCAAGCCAAAGAGTGGTCGAAACCCTAGGTGACGAAATGGAGAAAATCCTAAAATTTTGAAGCTACGTAAGGTAGGATTAAGACTAATTTTAGTGTTTTGATGTAATTTGGGTTGAACTTGATAGAAATCTATATTAGCCTCAGGAGCTTAAATGGTTAATTAAAAGTTTAACCACAATTTTGGAGTTCATTGAGTTTAGATTTACATAAACTAATTGCTACGGTGAAATTTAGAGTTCTTATGATGAGGTTAAATAAAGTGACTTAATTATTTGTGGGTGAGAGAGTCAAGAACCTTAATCTAAATCAAAAGTTTTTAAAGGATTTGATTGGTCCCAATATTATGTTGGAAAATGTCATTTAGTTTGTTGAACCTTAAACTTCAACGACTTGGAGTTGAAACATAGTCTAAATTACGAATTGATGAGGTGAATCATGCACTTGACATAATCAATTGGGTGTTAATTTGGGACTTTAACTTAAATTTAGTTACTTGTCGATTAGTGATTAGAAAATTAAATGGATGGTTTTATTGAGATACATGAGCATTATAGCTAGACTGCGAACGAGCTTATGGTTTTCAAATTAAAATTTATGGTTTAATTGTAACATACGGAAAGTTATTGAAAATACTAATGAATTCATGATTTCGTGTTTTATTCTTATAGAAATAATGGAATATATACATATACTTAACGTAGGGATATGGTATTGGCATAGGTGAGCGTGTGGATTTGACAAACAATGGATAAAATTGAGAAATTAAAATCTCCATATTGATTATATCACTTGTGGATTAAAAGAATAGTGGGGTTTTGAAGAAATTTGGGACCTAATTATATGAATTTACAAAGCTTTGACTAGGGGTGGGAATGGGTCGGTCTGGGTCGGGTTGGACTATAACTTAGAACCAAACCGAACAAGATCGGCTCTTGAGAAATGGACCCAGAATCGAACCATTCACACTTTAGAACCAACCCAACCCAACCCATTTTAACCCGGGTTGGTTCGGGTTGAATTGCGGTTCCATCATCAAAGTGGAATTCAAACTTTAATTCATTATTCAAAATTCAAAAAAAGTGCAAAAATAATTGAAATACCTCCTAAGTTATTTCAATGGGAGATAGAAATACTTCCTTTTTTAGAAGTTAAAGAGCTACAATTTTAAATAACTTAGAAGGATAATCAGTGCTAAGGTGGTTGTGAAACGATGCTGAAAAAACCAACAGGTGGAAAGAATCCTGTTTGAGCAGTTGGAAACCGATGATTCCATTGCATGTTCATTCACTGGACTAAACTTAAGCTGGGGAAGATTGAGCTTGAGGCATCTTTTAATTCTAGATCATCAAGCCATGGCACGGCTCACTTTAAAACATTCTCCATGTTAGATTCATCATCTGCAAAAGAACTCCTTAAGGAAAGAAAAAACTGATGGTGTAGCAAACAAATTCAACAAGGCTTTTATCCTCAAGACAAGCGATAAATTCAACAAACTGTTTGCTGTACTCATTCAACAACATCCATGCACTAAACAAAACCATGATCCAAATGTGGTTATGTGATAATTTCTGTAAATTGGTATCAAACAAAAGTTTTCCCTAGAAAAAATTAACATAAATTTAATTTTTATAAATAAGTATATATAATTATATTATTATATATAATATATCTCCGGGCCTCGGGTTGGGTTGGGTTGAGAGCTCGCCAACCCGCGAACTGACCCGAGTACATCGATTTTGATTATTTTGGACCCAGAACCAACCCATCACTCTAATAGAACCGAACCAACCTAACCAATAGAGACCGGGTTGGGTTGGTTCACGGGTTATTCAGGTCTTTTGGATACCCCTAGCTTTGACTATAGATTGGGCATTAAAAGGAGAATTGAACTCATGGATGAATGAGGGAGGGAATCAAATGATTAATGATGAATCGAAGTTTTCAATGTAGGATATGAGTTATATTTCTTGCAAATTTGCAACACGGGGGTTGAAATTCGTGATTTGATTTATATGAAGGTTAACTTTCTTTAATATAAAATTAGAGTTGGGATGGTATGATTCATGAAATGAAGAATGAATGTGTGGTATATTATGAAGAGATGAGAACTTTATATAGAAATCGAAGTGGGCATTGTAATAAAGTTTGAAACCAAGGTGTGTATAATGCAAGGGTGATTGATTAACTATGTGGGGGAATGATTCATAAGTTAACTTATATGAGAAAGGAGAGTCTAATCTCAAGACTTGGTTTGGGGTTAATAAAGTGATTGAAAAAAAAATTTAATATGAGAATGTAAGATTGTGTAGTGACATTATGTGGTTCCATTAAAAATAAATTAAATGATAGTTTTGAATTATATATATATATATATATATATATATATATATTGCAATTGATTTGGAATTAGTGAACAAAGAATTGAAAATTTGATCCAAAATGAAATATCTTAGAGTTGAAAATTTGAATCATTGCTTGGAACCTAGAAATGCCACATAATATTGAGTTTGATTATATGATTAATTGATCTATCTACTTTGATAAGTTGTTATACGATTAATGAATTCCACGAATTGTGAATTGTTAGAATAGAGTTATTTGAAAAGATGTAGTGAACTATGAATTTATTGTCGGGTTTACATCAAAAGTGAATAACTTAAGGATCAATTAATGAGAAACCCAAAACAAGATTGTGTTTATAATTTATTGTGTTGAATTGATGACTTGATCATTGAAAACCTAAACTATCAAAAACTTGAGATATGAGATTTGACTTTAATTCATGAAATGAATAGATGAAGTTATAATTTATGGTTGAGGTTGATACCTCTGATTCATTAAAGTATTTTTAGTGTTTTATAACTTGTTAGTTTATATTAGGTGAAATGAAATGATACTTTCAATAAAGAACGTTGGAAAATTTATAACATTAACGTGAACCTTGCGACATGAAAAAGAAGGATATGTGATAATGAACATTCTAGCTAAATGTAAGAATAAGAAGATGAAATGGTGATGAACACTTGACGAGAAAATGTGAAACATGGTTTGAGATATGTGATATTGATTTGAAAATGATGTGATTGTGAAATTGGAATGGGAGATGGACTCCCGGTTATTAATAAATAATGATATGATTCTGAAATATTGATGTGGTTAATCAAATATTGAACTGAGGACAATTGATGTTGATGTGATTAAGTTGGGCTTGACTAGCTCCGCGGTGAAAGACCGAAAACTTGCGCAAGTTGGGTGCCCTACTCGTCGGGTTAGTCCTCGAAGAGGTGTTCATGGGTTGCCTACCCGTCAGTGTTCCTCAGAAAAATAGAAAAAGACAGTTGTCCTGGTGAGTTATAGAGTTATCTATTACCCAATGACTTTGCGTAACCTATTGGGAGAATATGGAGGGGTTTCTATAAGCTGCACTCGACATCGGTTCAATATGGGACTAATGGTTTGAAATGAAAATGTGAATAACTGATGGATGAATTGGAAAAAAAAAGAGATAACAAGAGAAGAATGTCACTAATGAAAAAAAAAAAGAAAACAAAGAGAAAAGAAAAGAATGGAAAAGAAAATTTAATAGATAAATAATACACTTTAGTGAGTTTAATGATAATATAAGGTTGGAATTATTGATAGACGAACTAAGTGGAAGAATTAGTAAATTTGAAACTAAGGAATCAAAATGGATTCATATTAACTTTGAAGGTTATATTAACTGGACGTGTTTGTGAATTGTGAAATAAGCAAAAAGATACATGAAAGTGATTGCATAACATCCTGCTCATCCACACCTCACAAAATCATGCTTTACACTTTTATTAGTCTTTTCCTACGAGCATCAGCTCACGTTGTTGGTTGAATTTTTTTTACAGGTCCAAGCGAACATGAGAAGATCTAGGATATATTAGTGCATTTCTTTTGAGTTTTGGAGATTAAGTAATGGTCTAGTTATATTTTAGACTTAGTAAATGTAAAAGGTGTATGGATCTTATGGAAATTTCTTTTATGTTTTGAGAAACATTATGGAAAGGTTACTTCCTTGGATATATTTTATTACTTAAGTGGATTAAAAGGCTGAGATGGAAATGTATGCAAAGTAGTTGTTTGAATTCGAAGATTGATAGAATGTATGTTTAATTTAGAATCAAATGATGTGATATACAATAGTATTAACTGTGATTATGAGTTGGAATCTAGGCGGTGCCTGAGTATAGAATGTTATTTGAATTCTACAGGTTTACAGAAAATTTTTGATAGTCCAAAAAACAAAGGAGACTTTGCCCAAATTTTTAATTTTTATACTTAGATTATTTTGTAAATCTGGGAGTTATTTCTTTTAAAATGGGTTAAGGAATTCAAAGGAACATCATTAAAAAAGTTCTGGTTATAAGAACGAGTTATAATGTGGGAATCATGTGCCTCGGAGTCAAGAGCGTGACATCACCACTTTTTCTCCTCCTTCGAACATGATTGTGAATTGGAAAATACGAGAGGTAAAACATACATTTGAGAATAAAATCACGATCTTTTAACCCATGAACTCAAAATCAAACTTCAATATCAAAATACATCATTAAAAGGTAAAGCTTTCAACATAACAAACAAACGAAACGTCCTCACATGCGTACATAACATGAACATACGACCATAAGGCCTTACAACCCGCGTGTTCTAACCCAAATTATAATAATCCTAGTATTTCAAAATAAAACAAGAATTACATCTATACAACTTCATTTTCCAAAAATATGCTATCCAAGAATGTTTAATCCTATTAGTTACTCAAAACCTTACTCCAAAACCTTCTTCCCGTTATCACCTTAAAGTTGTTAAACATGAGCCGAAATTCGTAAGAAAAGACTAATAATAAACATATGCATGAAATGCGAGGATGGTTATGCGGGTGTACACATAAGTTTATCCAAAACTAACATCATTTACCCACGTCAATTTCCAACACATAACCAAGTTTTTAATAAAAGAGTTATTGTTCAAACCCCATATTTAAAGTTAAATTAACCATTATAACCAATTCTCTCACCATGTTCAAACCCCCTAAACGCATTCACATATCCCATCATTTTATTCATTCATCCAATTAAGGTTTTACCAACCCAATTCATTCATCAATTCAATCAAGTACCAAGCCAGATGACGCCTATAGACTCGTGTGTATTTATCGCCATCGGGCTACGCGTGGTCTGAGGAATAAATACCCATTCTATAGCCTGACACGGAGAGTACACATTTTCGATTTTTTTCGAAATTATCGATGGGTGGGTCGCCCAAGAGCACGCTTTTACGGGGATTAACCCGCAGGAAAGGCTTACCTTACATTGCGCAAGTTTTCAGTTTTTCACCGAGGAGCAACTCGTGCCCAAATTTAATCATTCAATTTATCACACGATACTTTAATTATTCAATTGTTTCATTTCATTAACAACCAAAAGGAGTCCAACCATCAACCTGGTTCCTCTCGCCAAAACCCATATCACTACGTGTGTTTTCGATTTTACATTAAAACCCCCAAATTTTAACACTCGACATAGTCATGTGCCATACAAACTCGTGGAATATAAATACAATAGATTATCACAACTCTCAATTTAACCAATAATCACATCAATTTCAACATATGGGTCCTTTAACCTCAAAACTCCCAAATTTCTTGGTATTAATGAAAATGAATAAGTTATGTTCGTTGGAAACGGTTAAATGTGTAGATCATGCGTAAGAATTAAAATTTGAATCGGTATATGTTTGCTAACGATGCTTAGAAACGGTCACATTTATTGGAGTAATTCTCTAACTTTACTCGGGTTTTATTATTTCGAAAACGGGGTGCTACAATCACCGCCGCCAATTCAAATCTTACCACCATCGCTCCTCCCTCCAAATTTGGACTCTTCCGTTGCCACCGCTGCTCCTTCTCCTTTGGATCTAGATTTCTCCTTTGATAAATTTATCATTCCTCTATCACCGGCGTTTTCATTGTCATGAACAATTTATCACTTTAATTGATAAATTTATCACTTTAATTTTCTCGAGAAAATTCCTCCAGAAAATTTCTCAGTTTAATGGAATGAGAAAGTTTTTCTACAATTTTGAACTGATAAATTTATCCGTTTAATGAAATGAGAAATTTCTTCAAAATTTTAAATTGATAAATTTATTATTTTAATAGAATGAAGAGATCAGCGCCAACAAAAATGGAGGAGATCACCAGAAAAGAAAGCCGACGTTGGCACTAGAAAAGATGGAATTGACGGCGACAATGGAGATGACGGCAACGGAGAATGATGCTGGTTACGGAGCTAAGGTTGTGGTGGTTACGGCGTGAGATTTTTTTGGGAGATTTGGAGATGGAATTTTTTATTCCCATTTAGGAATGAATTTGTTTAATGAAACTTTTTGAAGATTTAATTTAAGGGTATTTTCGATAAACATTAATGTTGCGGGATTAAATTTATTAAAAAAAAATGGATATGACTAATCTTAAAATATCAACTGATAATTGAACTTATCCCAAAATTTCTTTAAATAATTTATATTCGAAATAAAATTCAAAAAACAAAAAAAAATAAAAAATTGAAAAGCCTGCACCAGGCCCGCCCAAGCATGTATATCCTAGAGCTGGGCTTGGACCTACTCCCAAAAAGCCCAACTCGACCCGAATTTTGGCGAGTCTCGTTGGGTTTGGGTTGCCCGAGTCACGGCCGGGCCGGGCCAGGTCCAAATTACACATCTAGTACCATTATTTTAAATACCATACTCAACATTATACCAACTTTTTTATTGATACAATACGTATCACTGGTATCAGTAGAAAAATATTAAGTATTATTTTGAATTTATCACTATAAAATATTATATATATATTTCTAAAAAATATTGTTTAATAATAAATAATTTAGTATATTATAACTATTCGTCTATCATAATATTTTAATTTATTAGTCTAAATTAATTTTTAATCTCGTTACTTATAATGAGATAGTTAACTTGAAAACATATAAATATAGTACTTGGGATTTTTCATAATCACTTAATATTAATTATATTTAAAAATCTTCTTTAATGTTATATTTAGAACTTGAATTAGAGTATAAAAATAAAATAAAATAAAATAAATATTTTTTTTTAAAAAATAATTAGGGACCGGTATGTATTTGATATTTTTCGGTATAGACTGGTATTACTTGGTACGTTCGGTACAGATCGATATTTTAATTGGTATGAAATTAAGTAATTTGCATATCAATATTATTCCAAATTGATACGTACTGACTAGTATCGACATATACGGTATAGTATATTTTTTCAACCTACCATCAATCCTATCCAACTCAACTCAATTTGCTTACAATATATATTAGTTATCGCGTTATTACATACGACGAATCTTAAATCTCTCCGCACAGTGTGTGTGTATTATAATTTATAATGAACAAATTAGACATTTATGATTTTAATACTACTTTATACGTTGTAATATTTTTTTTCAATAAATGCAATGCAATTATTATTATTACAAATATTTAATTATATTATTATTATTGAATTACTACTATTATTTTAGTTCTTTTATTTGACGTGTTAAGTATGATTTTTTTTAAAAATATTATTTTTTAGAAACAAATTTTGAAAGAATTATTTTAAAGTTCTACAACTTTTTAATTTACCAAACCATCTAAATCGCGGGTTAAAACCGTCAAAAATATCACTTAATCCATTGATTTTAATGATAAACAAGTCGGTGATATGTTAAAAAAATGATCACCCGTCAAAAAAAAATTAATTAAAAAAAATTCATACCCGGGTCCCAATCCAAATTGCAGACAGCGCTGTTCAAAACAATCAATGGAATTGGAGAACTAGTTCGATTGGGTCCAAAAATAAATCTAAAATAAATAATAAATAATAAATAAATTCATAAATTGTTTCGATCTCTACAAATTAAACCCTTTACTTGTTGGGGTTATATCAATAATTAGCATCTTACTATATACATTTAAGCAGTGAAGCATGATTTGACCAATAATTATTTTAACTTCTGTTTCAAATGTCTAAATTTTTTAATTTTTAAGAGATTTAATTTTTATAAAAAAGGAAGAAGAAAAAAATTAGAATGTTTAGAATAACAATTTTAGGGTAGTTTTTTGTTGTTTTTTTTCTTTTTGTTAAAATATTTATTATGCTCTTTTTTTAAAGTTATAATATTTGGGATAATAGCATAATTATTTTATTTTATTTTTAAAATAAAATTAACTTTTTAATTGAGAGTATTATAGTCTTTCCACTAAAAGAATAGAGTGAATAAGCTTTTTCCCTGAAAAAAAAGTGAAAATAGTTAGTGGACTTTGAGACGGATATTTTTGGCCTCAGTTTATTTTACCTTTAGTTTGGCAAATTTGTGACAAATATTTATTCAAATTATTTATTTTATTCATTAATATTTTGACACTTGTCTTGTTTGAGTTTGGTTTTAATATTACAGGACCACGCAAAAAGATCAGAAAATATCAAAAATAGCTCGCAGGGCAGACCGCTCGACAGACCGCTCGAGCGGTCTATCGAGCGGTCTATTGAACCTCTCGGTTTCTTAAGTCTCTGCAACAATTTACTGAGGAGCAGGCTTCACCGCTCGAGCGGTGAATAGACCGCTTGAGCGGTCCTCGGCGAGATAGATTTTAAAGTGCAGTAGCAGCGAGGGTTTTGGTAGGCTCTTATAAATAGGCAGCTAGGGTTTCTTTGTTATGAGCCTCCTTATTTTATTTTGTTTATGAAAAACTTAACCACCACAAGCTTTGAAGATTATTCAACATGCCCACAAGCTAGTTTACATGCTCGCAAGCTAATCTACAACAAACTTGATAATTCATTAACTTCCGTTCATTCAAGCCAATCATCAAGTCAATCAAAGTTTCAACAATCAGTTTGGATTCGTAGAGCAACCTGAGAGGATTCTCAAGTGTTAAAGTCTGGTGGAGGAGTCCGTCGGCATTGAAGTCCGGTGGTGGGTTCCAATGGCAGTTAACCACAAGAGTTGGTGCACGTTAATTCGGCAAAGATAGGCTTACTACCATTGGTTGTAGGTGCAACGTCGGGGATGTAAGATTTCTTTGTAATCAACGACTTTATAGCGTTTGATTTTCTAGACCCAGTGTGGTCTCGTGGTTTTTATCCGGTTTGAGATTTTTCACGTTAATATCACCGTCTCGTGTATGATTGTGGTTGTTTTATTTTATGCTTGGATGATTGATTAATTTAGGTTTTTTGCAGCGTTTAACTTATTTAAGAAAATTAATTAGTGCAAATCAGTCGATAAACATGTTTTTTCAATTGGTATCAGAGCAGGTCACAATTTTTTTTTAAAAGTTTTTTTTGTGTGATCTATTGACTAATTTGCAATAAATAATTTTTCTTAGAGAATGCGCTTCAACCGGTAGACTACCCCTTCTTGACGGCCATAATTATCCCTTTTGAAAAGTTAGGATGAGAGCTTTTTTAAAATCTATTGATAAAAGAGTTTGGCTTTTCGTTGTTGAGGGTTACAAGCCTCCCACCAGTTTTGTTGATGGTGAAACCGTCCCGAAGCCCGTGGCTAAATGTGACAGAGCTAATTTTGAGAATACAAGTTGGAATAGCAAAGTAATAAATGCTATCTTTAGTGGAGTCACACAAGATGAGTTTTGTAGAATTAGTACGTGTGACTTGGCTAAAGAAACATGGGATATTTTTTAAATCACTCACGAATGGACTGATACTGTGAAAATCTCAAAACTTCAACGTCTCACAACAAATTTTAAAACTTTGCGTATGAAAGACGATGAAAATTTTGACGATTTTTACGCAAAGTTAAGTGATATTGTGAATGCCTCTTTTAATTTTGGTGAAAAATTTTCTACTTCTAAAATCGTTCAGAAAATTCTTAGATCTTTGTCCGAATGTTTTCAACCAAAAGTCACAGCAATAGAAGAAAGCAAAGACATCGAAAAAGGTTCTACAAGTGACTTTGATGATGATTTAGACCTTGAGATGATGGCTATTTTTGTGAGAAACTCAAAAAGTTTTTAAAAACTAAAAAGTCTAATCCGGAGAAAAAATCACTAAAGAAACATGGTAAAGACAATGCTAAAAATATGTCCAATTTTATTAAAAATTGGTCAAAAGGCCAAATTTCTGAAATTCAATCCTATGAATGCAAAGAATATGAACATATGGTTAAAGAATGTCCGAACCTTTTTAGAAAGAAACAAAAAGGATTCACAGTCACTTTGGATGACGAGAGTGAACCTGACACGAGTGATGAGAATAAGCCTGATAATGATGATGATAATATTATTGTTTTCATTGCTTCTGTTCATGAGAAATCTGCTGAGTCAGAAATTGAAAAGTCTAAGGATTCTGAAAATGAGGAAATTAATAATGATGATGAAAGTGAGGATAATAAAATTTTTCAACAAGCTTATGATAAGTTGTATAAAGAGTGTTTTAAGTTGACCAAACACAATGCAAAACTTGTTAAAAAATATAAAATGTGTGAAAAAGAGAAAGACGGTGCCAAACAAGAGCTAACTGAAACTCAAAACCTGGTTGTGAAAAACTTGCAAAATGTGAAACGGTAAGGAATGACTTGTCTGAATTGTGTCAAACTAGACAAACCAGGATTGAATTTCTTAAAAAATAGTTGCCTATTTGTGTTGAGTTAAAAACTGATCTTGAATTAAAATTGATTAAATTTGAAAAAGATATGCGAAATGCTCAATCTACTTTCAAGAAATTGAATGCAGGCACCATGGCTTTGGATGAAAAGCTTGGGGTATAAAAGGCTGTGACAGATAGGTGTAAACTAGGCTTTGTTGGTGCTTCTTCAAGCAACTCGACAAAAGAAAAAGAAAAAAGTTGCCTGCCAATTCAACTTGAATCTGCACCAAAGTTTGTGAAAGCAGAAAGTGGCTCAAAAAGATCATCTGCAAATTTTTCAGCCAAAAAAAATGAAAAGTGAAAAAATCAGACAGGTAGAACCACCATTTTACATGGTGAGATAAGAAAGACTAAATTTGCTCCTACGTGTCATCATTGTGGTAATATTGGTCATACTCGTCCAAATTGCATGAAATTGAATAGGAATACATTTTTTGTACCTACTTGTCATCACTGTGATATAAAGGGACACATCAGACCTCACTGTACTAGGTTGTTTGAACTATATAGATTCAGATTTGACATGCCACAGCAACCTAGAAAAAATTGGATTTCTACCCCAGAACATGTGCCTTTGAAACTCAAGAAAGTTTGGGTTCATAAGAGTGATCTAGACAGTTTTTTAGCTAGTCATAGTCTTTAGTCTGTTTTGGGTCTTGTTTTTTTTTTGGGTACTTGAGTTTTTTTTTATAAAAATTAAAAAAAAATATTGTGGGAGACTTTATTAAGGGTTGAGTTGTCACGCGCCAAACACCAGGGTCACGCAAAAGCCCACCAAAACACCCATTTGAGAAAATAAGATTTGCAGTTGGAACACCATCAACTGTAAACTATTACAACATTTAGATAAAGATCCCCAAGTTTATCTCTCATAAACAGAAATCATGCAAACTCATACATAAATAAATATATCGTCGAAAGGCGTACAAAACCAACCTTCTGAAACAGGTATCACATGTATAAGTACATGTCCAAAACAGAAAGATTACAGCAAGCTCTCCATCACCACAAGCCTCTAGGTCAACTCCACATGGTCACCTGAAAATATTTTTACAGCAAAATATCACACCGTGAGCCAAAACCCAATAGGAAAAGATAATAAAACTGTAAAGCAGGTTATGCAATTACACGCACACAGACTCAACCACAAGAGCCAAAAAGGATTTTTCTCTCAAAAATCACAAGTTTTCTATCAAGCCAACGCAAACCTCAAAACGGTTTTTCTCTCAGAAAATCCACATTTTCATCCTTCAAACTATGCATATAATCCTGACAGATATCATGCCACAGTTAAGGGAAAGCAATAGTAAAATAGTAACTAAACTTGATTTTGTTCACTCGGATCACACAACCGAAATCAAACATTATTTTCTTTCTCGGAACACACAACCGAGGAAAATAAAACAATGAAATAGTTTTCCTCCACTCGGGTCACACAGCCGAGGAGATCACAGATAAATGAGATCCTATGTACCGACTCTGCCACACACAGATAAGGTAACAACTATAGACTCTTACCCATTACCCTAGTTACCACTTAAGGCCCGCTAGGTAATGACAACCTCTATACGGAGTCATGATAATGTAACAACTCAATTTACGGGACCTGAGCCCGAGGGAGTTGAGCACCCAACCACTCAATTTACGGGACCTGAGTCCGAGGGAGCTAAGCACCCACCCTCAATTTATGGGAAGTAACCTGAAGGAACTGAGTACCTACTCTGCGCACATTTTCGAACTTGCACCGAGGAGTAATGGAAGCCCAACTCATCACAAACACACCCATTGTCCCGGTACATCTATGGATAACATTTAAAACCCAGCCGTAGCTCAACTACGAAAAATTGTAAAACAGTTTTACATCGCATGTATATATAAAAAGGGATCTAATCCATCAACATGGAGATCTACAAGCATGTAACAACATAATTTCACAAAACTGAGACTCAACCCCAAGGGTCAGTTCCAAACCTCCACAAATATATTTTTCATAAAAACACTTTGTTTTCAAAGCTCCTTTTGAAAATCACAGATCTCAACACATCCGAATCATGTATAAAATTGAGAAAAAGGCGTAAAGCCCACTCTTACCCATAAACCAAGGTTTAAACATGTAAACAGCATTTCATGCATTTCTACTCAGTGAAAGCAAGTATAATTACATATATCACCCTTTTAACAGCAGTAGATCTAGAATTCTACCTCAAAGAGCTAAAAGCTCGACGCCTCAAAATCCGACCTCGTCGGAACGAGAATCCATCCGGATGGATGTGAAGCCCACGTCGCCCACAACAAGGATCTGTTGTCCAACCGCGAAAAACTAAGTCTTGGGCCACCCGAAAGCTAGAGAGAAGGTAGAGAAAGGAAGAGAGAAAGAGATTTGGTTGAAAAAGATATTTTTGCATCTCAAAAAGATATTTTGTTCTCTTATAGAATTTCGCGCCCAGGACCCACCGCTCAAGCGCCCAAGCACTGCTTGAGCGGACCCCTTGCTGACATAGGCCTTGCCACACCACCGCTCGAGCGCCCAAGCACCACTCAAGCGGACTCTACTCCGAGCCACGCTCTGCCACTACCCCGCTCGAGCGCACACCCACCGCTCGAGCGGTCACATCTCGGACCAACACTCTGCCACCAGCTCGCTTGAGCGAGCTCCCCACCGCTCGAGCGATCGTCGCTGGGAGAGAAAACTGAAAACGACAACCAAAACCAAACCCCCGCATGCTTAACACGTATAGCACCTATACAAAACATGCTGTTCTACAACAGAAAATGTAAACCATACTACACAGAGATACATATATGGAAAGAAACGCATCAACATATATAAAGATCCTAAAAAGAGACGGGTTCGGGTCTCACATGAGTACTTTTTCTGTGCATTATTTTATTTGGCTAAAATCCCATTGTTAGAACAAGGCAACCCAAGAGAGGGGGTGAATTGGGTCTTTAAAAAAATAAATGACAATTTAAAATTTTTTTCAAAACTCTTTTAATATTGCAATCAAATAAAGCAAATATTGAAATAATGCAATTATTAAAAGATGGGGGATAGAGAGATAGAATCGGACGCTAAGGATTTATAGTGATTCGGCTTTATCTAAGCTTGCGTCCACTCCTCAAGATCTCCCTTGAGTATTTTCACTATATATAATACTTTACGGGCGTATTCCAAGCCTTTTACATTCTTCAAGACTTCGCTTGAATGAGCTGAATGTTTACAGACATATTCACAAGCCTAACAGCTTCAAGAAAATCCTATGAAAATAAGCTCCTGTTTTCTTTTAATCTCTCTTGATCTCTTCTTTGAAGAGTTTCACTCACTCACTCAAAGGTAAAGGGTGACTCACCATTGATTACAATAAATAAAGTGTATAAATGAGAAACACTCACTCTCTTTACAGAAATTATTTACAATAAATGAGAAAGTAAAGAGAGATGAGAAACAAGAACTAGAGTTACAGCAATAAATGTGAGCTTGAGATTTCTGAGACTGATTTGAGTAGTAGAACAGTGAATATAAGTCTTCAGTCATTTTAAATGCTGAGAAGTTACTCCTTATATGAGTTCTTGTGCATTCATGACCGTTGAAAGTAGGTGGGAGTAATAAATGCCAAAAATTCAGCCGTTGAGATCTGTTGCGAGTTTGAATTTCCATCGCAGGTGTCGACACAAAGACTTTTGGTGTCGACACAAAATGTCTGGGGCAGGGTCTTAGAAGTGGTTGGGTCGACACGAATTTTTTGAGGTGTTGACACAAATTCTGCACACTACCTTACGAACATCATAGTGTCAACACATTTGGATTTGGTGTCGACTCGTCTGAAACTTCAACATCCGGAAGAGGTATTTTGTGTCGACTTAACTTGTCTTTGGTGTCGACACTAAATTCTGTAGAAAGCCTCGGTTCTTTTGTGTCGACACATTTGGACTTTGTGGTCGACACCAAACGTTTGCAAGCAGGCTCAGTGCTTTTGTGTCGACTTAACTTCAACTTGGTGTTAACACCTAAAATTTGTAGGTGGCCTCGGTTGTTTTGTGTCGATACTATTTCTATTTGTGTCGACCCAAGCTTTCGAATACCAAAAGTGAGGATCACTTTTGTGTCGACACAGTGAATATGTGCAAAGTGATTTATATTGATAAATCCAACACATCAAAAAATTCATAGCCAATCCATTCAATGGACAAATCACATATATGTATAGAGATGCAAGCATTCATTCCAAATATGTTCAACCATCGAAACAAAAATTTTAAAACAACATCCAAGTGTTTTAAACCATCATTCAAACCATACCATTCAACAAAAAAAAATGTTTAGAACTTGTACCTCTTCACCTTAAAAAAAAAACTTAAAAAAATGTATGTTGTTCTTCTTTCTTCTTTGTATTCTCCCCTTCACAAGCTTACCTACCTTCCTTTTTCTCTTCTTCTCTCACCTTTTGTAATCGTCAAAAAAAAAATGGGGCTATTGGTCGTCCATGAAACGCTTGAAGTCCTTCTTGGCTTTGGCTTTCTCTTTGCTTGCGGAGGCCCGTTCTTTTGCTGTGCGTGCTCGTTTGTCCTTAGTTTCGGCGGCAGCCAGGGCTTCATAGCGTGCTGCCAATGCTAGGTCTGCTTCCCTTTTAAGTCAAGCGGCTTTTTCCTCTTTGGTTTCTTTAGCTTTGAACTGATTTGCCCAAGCATCCTTGATCCATTTCAAATGGTCGTCAATTTTTCAGAGTTTGTTTGAACAGCCACGACGACACCTTCGTCATATTCCTTTCGAACTTGTCGTAGGTAGCCGTGTTTGCGTTAACAATAGAGACGATGCTATCGTCTATTGTACGACATAAAGACCAGCTGGCATCCGTGGCTCGTTCAATTTCTTTTCTCAAGGAACGGTTGGACTTTTCAACAGCTTTGACTTTCTCAGAAAAGGTGGAGACAATTGAGATCAAAGAAATCCCCATCAACTTTTGCTTGAAAAAGAGTTACTTTGGAAGATAGGGCGTTGATCAAGGACACGACCTCAGACAGGTCAACTTGAACAAAAGTGGAAGATGAGATAGGTGGAATAGATGCAGAATCAGGAGGAGGAGGAGCATATGAGAGACCAACATGTGGGGGAAGAGGAGTGTGTGAATGACCAGGAGTGTCAATAGGTTGAACAGGGGGAGAATCAAGGTCAATGGGGATGGAGGAATTGTTTCGAGGTGCAGGGGGAGGAGTTTTGGAAGATGCAGGAGTACGACGAGTAGTGGTCCAGACACCGTCAATATGTGCAATCTACATATGTTTAAGTAATGAACTACCGTACAGATCATGTTTAGAAAAAGGCAACTACCTTCTCTTCAGATAAATCAACACCAAAGTGCTTAAACACTTTTGTTAGAAACATGGCATGGGGGAGTGAGGAATTTGATTTCCCATGAGATTGAAACATGCTGGAAATAAAAAGACAACCGAGATCAAGGTGTTTTTTTTCCAAAATGCACCACATAACAAAGACGTGCATATAGGTGGCATCCCCAAATTTTCCTATTTCGGGTAGAAAAATGTGGTTTACCATATGATGAAGGATTCTAAATTCTGGTTTAAGAGTGTTGGCTTCCAAAGGTTTTGAGGGATCAACTTCCTCAACCTCAAAGATCTGTTTAACAACATCATGGAAGGAGAAACCTTTAAGGTCAATATTTTTTTGTTTACATGATACACACAGATCTCTCTCAAGAATGCCAAGTATTTCATTAAAAGTATGAGGAGTCAAGTGAATATCAACACCATTAACCCAAGTGGTAATGGAGGTGGAGGGAATCAGGGAAATGTGCATGTGAGCATAAAAGAGTTTCACTAGGGTAGGATAATGTGGGTCACGGGTTTGGAGTAACCTTTCTCAACCCTAATTAGAAAACCATGTTCCAAAACTCATTTCAAAGGAGTTGAAATAGACAAAATCTATAGAGCGACCAGGGATTACCTTTCGGTTTGCGAAAGACTGAAAGTAGATGTTCTTGAATTTGATAGATCGAAACATCAAGGCTTGTGTCATTCCAACCGCCGTCGCCGAATCTGTCATCGTCGTTGGAGCCATCGTTTTCTTCTTCTTTGAAGCTCAGGGTTTGACGTCCCTTCACCAATCTATATTGCCCCTTTTCCCATGGTTCTAGGTGGCATTTTGATAGATATACAGGAAAGATTTGAGGAGTTGATGAGGATGGAGAGGATGGAATCGACACGATTTTCAAAAAGAGAGAAACGGCAGGAGACGAACGCTCTTAGAAAAGAGAGGAAAAAGATGTGACGGTTTGGGGACCGACGCCTCATTATATAGGCGTTAAGATTTGTGTCGACACAAATTGCAATTGGTGTCGACACTTTATTTCAAAAGTGTGGGTATCGAAAATAGGAAATGATGTCGACACATTTTTTATTTGGTGTCGACACATTCGGCTATTTGGGTCAACCCAGTACATCTTGGTGTCGACACAAATTTACCGAGAGTCAGGGAACTAATTGGTGTCGACACTGAATAGAAATGGGTCGACACATTTTCTCATAGTGCCACTTTTATACAGTTTTGTGTCAACACTACACACATTTGTGTCGATACTTTTTCAAGAGGTGTCGACACATTTTCACATGAAGAAAAGAATATCAAATGCTTTAAAATGCAATGAAAGGACATGGTTAGTATGGCATATAAATCACGAAATTGGAGCACATAACATACCAAGTTCTCTTCTAATATAGCATATTCTTTCTTCGTTTAAGGATTTTGTAAAAATATCCGTTAATTGGTAATCTGTGCCTGTAAATTCAAGTTCGATATTTTCTTTTTGCACATGATCTCTTAAAAAATGATGTCTAATCTCTATGTGCTTAGTTCTTGAGTGTTGTATAGGATTCTTTGATATATTAATTGCACTAGTGTTATCACATTTAATAGGGATATGATCTAAATGAAAACCATAGTCCTTTAATTATTGTTTCATCCAAAGAACTTGTACACAACAGCTTCCAGCTGCAATGTACTCAGTCTCGGCTGTAGATAAGACCACTGAGTTTTGCTTCTTGCTAAACCTAGAGATTAGAGAGTGTCCTAGGAATTGACAAGTACCACTTGTACTTTTCCTATCTACTTTGCATCTGGCAAAATCAGCATCTGAATAGCCAAATAATTCAAAGATTATTCCTCTAGGATAAAATAATCATAGGTTTTATGTTCCTAAAAGGTATCTAAAAATGTGCTTAACTGCGGTCACATGTGATTCTTTAAGATTAGATTAAAATCTAGCACACATGCATACACTAAACATAATATCTGGACGACTACTACTTAAATATAAGAGAGATCCAATCATACCTCTATAACGCTTTTCATCCATTGCTATGCCATCTTCATCTTTGTCAAGCTTCGTTGTAGGACACATTGGAGTTTCCATGGGTTTTGTCTTTAGCATATCGAACCTCTTCAATATGTCTCTCATGTACTTAGCTTGATTGATGTAGATTCCTTCTTGGGTCTGTTTGATTTGGAGTCCGAGAAAATAGTTGAGCTCACCTATCATGCTCATCTCGAATTCTCCTTGCATACACTTAGCAAAGTCCTTGCAAACAGATTTGTTAGTTGCATCAAAAATTATATCATCTACATAAATTTGAACAACTAGCATATCATTTCCTTAAGACATGATGAAAATGGTGGTATCTATTTTTCCTTTAAAAAACTCATTTTCAATTAAAAATTTGCTAAGTCTTTCATACCATGCTCTAGATGCTTGCTTTAAACCATAGAGAGTTTTAGTAAGTTTGTAAACATATTTTGAAAAATCTGAATTTTCAAAATTAGGAGGTTGTTTCACAAAAACTTTCTCTGAGATAAAATCATTTAAAAAGGCACTTTTGACATCCATTTGATAGAGTTTGAAATTCTTAAAGCATGCAAAAGCAAGCAACATCCTAATAGCTTCAAACCTAGTCACAAGAGAAAAAGTCTCATCAAAATCGATACCTTGTTCTTGATTATAACTTTGGACTACCAATCGAGCGTTGTTCCTAAGAACTATTCCATTCTCATCCATTTTATTTCTAAAAATTCATTTTGTACCGATGATAGAATGTTCCTTAGGTCTTGGAACTAAAGTTCAAATTTTGTTTCTTTCAAATTGATTTAGCTCTTCTTGCATAGTCAAGATCCAAAACTCATCGTTTTTGGCTTTCTCAAAATATTTTGGTTCAGTCTGGGAAAGATACTAAATTACCACAAATATTATGTAGAAAGGAACGAGTTTTGATACCTTGTGATGGATCACCACTGATAAGATCCTTTGAGTGACCATGAGCATACCTCCACTCTTTAGGTAGGTTTGAATTTTCTGGATTAGCAATTTCAGCATTCTGTTGGACTGCAATTTGTTAGGAATTTGAAGCTTCCTCTTGATTTAGCTCTTCTTGTACTTTGATATATTTTCAATACCTTTTTCTATATCCAACAGGTTATCTTCATAAAAGTCCTTTGAAGAACCAATGTTAGTTTCATCAAAAACAACATGTATAGATTCTTCAACAACTAGGGTCCTTTAGTTGAATACTCTATACGCTTTACTAGATATAGAATATTCTAGAAAAATACCTTCATCAGATTGTGCGTCGAACTTACTCAAAAGTTCTTTATTATTGTTTAAAACAAAACATTTGCACCCAAAAGCGAAAAAATAACTGATATTAGATTTTCTTTCATTCCATAGCTCATAGGGGATTTTCTTGAGAGAAGCTCTTATCATAACTCTGTTTATGATAAAATAGCTCTTATCATAACAGTCTCGGTCCAAAAATATCGTGGTAGATTATTTTCACAGAGCATGGTCGTAGCCTTTTCTTTCAATGTCCTATTCTTCCTCTCAACAACTCTATTTTGTTGAGGGGTTCTAGGAGTAGAGAAATTATGATTAATACTATTTTCATCACAAAACTTTTCAAAATCTTTGTTTTCAAATTCTCTACCATGATCACTTCGGATACTTGTGATTTGCAAACTTTTTTCATTTTAAACTCTCCGAAACAGTTTTGTAAAAGAGGCAAAAGTTTCATCTTTATAAGCTAAGAATATCACCAAAGTGTATCTAGTGAAGTCATCAATAATAACAAATACATATCTCTTGTCTCCAAGGCTTAAAGTCCTTATTGGACCAAACAAGTCCATATGCAATAGTTGTAATGGTCTAGAAGTTAAAATTTTATTTTTAGAATGAAAAGAACTTCTAATTTGTTTGCCTTGTTGACATGCATCACACACTTTGTCTTTTTTAAATTTTATTTGGGGTAACCCAATCACTAATTCTTTTTTTAAAAATTTAGAAATCAAGTTAATGTGTGCATGTTCAAGTCTTCTATGCTATAACCAACTATTGTCACTCAAGGCGGCTAAGCACTTGGTGCCATTCTTAGAAAAATCATTGAGAATAATGTATAAATATTTTCATGTCTTTGACCTTCAAGAATAACTTTGATATTGGTTGAATCTTTAATAACACACTTAGCATAATCAAACACAACTTTGTAGCCTTTGTCACAAAGTTAGCGTATGCTAAGAAGGTTATGTTTCAAACCATCAACAAGTAAAATATTTTCAACAGAAGGGGAAGGAATTTTACCAATGCAGCTAATCCCTATGATTTTCCATTTGCTATTGTCTCCAAAGGTCATAAATCCACCATCTTTTGGCTTGAAAGATGTAAATATCGATTGGTCGCCTGTCATGTGCCTTGAGCAAGCGCTATCAAGATACCACATCCCCTCCTTAAATGAGGATTTGAGACATACCTGCAAGAAAAATCAAGTTTTGATCTTTGGTACCCAAATTTTCTTAGGTCCTTTAGTGTTAGTTCCTTGAGAATGTGTTCCTTTAGGAACCCAAGCCTTCTTGACAGAACTGTCAAAGAATTTTCTGTGTGGGCAGTGTGTGACAGTGTACCCATGCTCATAACAATGAAAGCAAGTGGCATTTGTATGATTTGATGATGCTTTGACAAAAATATTGCTTAAGAATTTTTATTTCTTCTTGGGCTTATAACCAATTACAGTTTTGTCAAAAACACATTTTTGCATACCAAGAAATTTGTCCAAGTCGTTCTTTCCTTGATTGAACTTGTAAACAGTTTTTGTAAGATCCTCAACTTTTTCACTTAAGGCCTTGTTTTCTTCTTTCAAAATAGAAACTTGTTTTAGCAAAATAGATTTTTTATTTTTTAAGGTTTCAATTTCAGTTGAGGAGAAAAGAATTAGTTTTTTTAAAAACAGAATTTTTTGCACATTTTTCTCAATTCATCATGCAAATCTTCAAATCCACTTTGTAATTCATCTAAAGAAAAGGGTCAGATGTTACCTCATCATCTTCTTTGGTCATGAGGCATAGATTTGCCACTTCATTTTTCTCATTTTCATCCTCAGAGTGACTGCCATCACTTTCACTCCAAGCAGCTATCATGGCCTTTTTGATCCCCTTTTTGAATTGCTTTTTGAGCTGAGGGCATTCAGTTTTAATGTGTCCAGGTTTTTTGCACTCATAACAAATGATTTCTTCTTTCTTGGAGTTGTTCTTGAATTTTCTACAGTCGCCTTTGAACTTGGTGGACTCACCTCGGTGTCCTTCCTTTTTGAAGAACTTCCTTCCTCCTCGTTTCTTATTTCTAAGAAATTTCTTGAATTTGCTAAGCCTGTTAAAGTCTTTTGCTTCTTGAATGGCCGTGACCTTTGCTTCCCAACTCTCAGGCATGCACCTAAGAATTTTTCTTACCATCTCTGAATTAGAATAAATCTTGCCAAGAGATTTTAGTCCGTTAATAATATCAGTAAAACAAGTAAATATATCAGAAATTGTTTCATCATGCTTCATTTTAAATAACTCAAAGTTATGTACAAACAGACTGATTTTTGACTCTTTCACTTGATTTGTACCTTTATGGGTAATTTTGAGTTTATCCCATATTTCTTTAATTGTGTCACAAGTCGAGATCCTATTGAACTCGTTTGGGTCAAGTGAGCAGCAGAACAGTGAATACAAGTCTCCAGTCATTTTAAATGCTGAGAAGTTACTCTTTATATAAATTCTAGTGCGTTCATGACCATTAGAAGTAGGTGGAAGCAATAATGCCAAAACTCCAGCCGTTGAGATCTGTCGCGAGTTTGAATTTCCGTCACAGGTGTCGACACAAAGACTTTTGGTGTCAACACAAAATGTTTAGGGCAGGGTCTCATAAGTGGTTAGGTTGACACGAATTTTCTGAGGGGTCAACACAAATTCTGCATACTACCTTACCAACATCATGGTGTCGACACATTTGGATCTGGTGTCGACTCATCTGAAACTTCAGCATCCGGAGGAGGCATTTTTTGTCGACTCAACTTGCCTTTAGTGTCAACACTAAATTCTGCAGGAAGCCTCGGTTCTTTTGTGTCAACACATTTGAACTTTGGGGTCGACACCAAAAGTTTGCAAGCAGGCTTGGGACTTTTGTGTCGACTCAACTTCAACTTTGTGTCGACACCTAGAATCTGCAGGTAGCCTCGGTTGTTTTGTGTCGACACAATTTTCATTTGTGTCGACCCAAACTTTCGGATACCAAAAGTGAGTATCACTTTTGTGTCGACACAAATATACTTTATGTCGACTCATTTTGAGTCATTAAGAGCCACGGCCCTTTTGTGTTGACACAACCTTTGTTTGTGTCGACACTAGATTTGATACTTGGAAGCAGCTTCAAATAACTGTTAGGGTGTCAAAATATTTGCTCAATATGTGTTGACACACTTGAAATGCTTCAAGTATACTTTGCCTTAAAGATGTTTTGACTTTATTTTCAATTAAGATCAACACAGAATATTCTTATTCAAGAATGCTTAAGTGTTTGAATCTTTTTTAGATTTAAGTCATTTCTTTTGGCTAAAGGTGTCAACTTAATTGTTCAAAATGTGCTAACACTTTCATTTTGAAAATATAAAATATTATCTATTTAAATCCATTTATTTGTAAAAAATTAATTATAAAAATCATCAAAATCAAAATAAAAACCCTTGGACTAACACCCATAATTTAGGCTTCGAGATTAACTACCATATTTTTTTGGGTAATCTAATTCATAGTAGATAGAACGCTTTAAAAAATGAGTTTATTCTGTACATCACTTGAACATTAATAGATGTAAGGATCTTCCGACTTAGGATTATATTTATCAATGGGTCTTGTCACGCCCCAAAACCTAAGGTCACGTGAAAATCTATCAAATATCAGTTCTATGAAAATAAGTTTTCATACATTCAAAATCACTTGTTGAAATCAAATGAAAACCCAATATGCATATCTCATAAACAGTAAACATCCTGTAAAACATGCATAAGTATATCACCGTATAGCGTGCATAACCTGCCTTCAGGACCATGCATACCAAAAAGGAAAACTACCAAAGGTCTTCTGTCATCCGTTAACACAGGCACCACAAGATCTACTCGAGATCATCCTCCATGTCATCACCTGAAAAATGTTTTGTACAGAAAATTTTCACCCGTGAGCTAAAGCCCAATAGAAACAGAAAGTAAAGCTATCAAGCAGGAAATATGCAATCACAAGCATACAAACTCAACCACAGGAGCTAAAAAGGTTTTCCATCCTGAAAATTGCCAGTTTTCTATCAGGCTAACACGAGTTTCAAAACGGTTTTATTTCATAAAATCCCACATTTCCGTGCTCAAAACCATGCATATCATATAGTGGGAGCTAACTCAACCACAAACCAAAAAGGTTTTATGTCATAAAACCCCATGTTTTTCCATCAACTCCCAAAATAGTTTTTTCTTCACAACTAAGCATTTATGCAATGCAAAACACATGTTACAGTTGAAGAAAAATAGTAACCAAAACATTACTTTCCCACTCGGATCACACACCGAGGAAAGATAAAAATAGTAAACTATAATAAAACAGTATGCTCCACTCAGGCCACACTGCCGAGGAGAAAAGGTAAAACGGTAATCAAAATATTGTTCCCTCACGGAATGTACCATCGTGGAACAGAAGATAAGATTCTATGTACCGACTCCATCACAAGGGTATAGAGGTCACAGCTATAGACTCATGTCCAGTATCTAATCCCCAGATATCGTGGGATCGCCTAGATACACACATGTTCTATACGGAGCACCATAACGAACCACTTAGTTTACGACTATGACCCGAGGGAACTAAGCACTCATCCGTCTCAGTTTATGGGGACTAACCCGAAGGACCTAAGTACCTACGCTGCGCACGTTTCTAGACTTACACCGAGGGCAACTCGTGCCACATACACGTCATCCCGGTACATCTAGATAATCTTCTGAAAACAGAACAATAGCTCAACTACGAAAAATACATTTCACATATATACATTATACATGTATATGGATCCATCCATCAACATGGAGATCAAACAAAATATTTTCAAAATATTTTTCTCCGTTTTCAACAAAACGTTTTCAAAACCTAAGACTCAACCCCGAAGGCGAGCTCCAAACCTTCAAAACACCAAGTGTTGAGATTTCTATCAAACCTATCGTTGTCCAACAAAAATCATCATTTTCAAGAAAATCCTTTGAAAACCATACTACCACATGTCATATGATGTACTAAACCAAGAAAAGTAAAAAATATGCTTTTTTCCCGAAAAATCAAGGTTTAAACATAGATATGACATTTTATGCATTTTCTACTTGGTGAAAACACATATAACTCCCTTATACAGCAGTAGGGTCTAGAATCCTACCCGTTGAGTTAAAACTCGACGCCTCAAAAATCGAACCTCGACGAAATGAAATTCTGTCCGAATATATACGAAACCCCCGGCACCAACATCAAGGATCCGCTGTCCGAAAGCTGAAAATCGAGCCCCGGGCCCATCAAAACCTAGAGAGAAGGCAAAGGTTTCGGGAGAGAGAAACTAGATCTGAAACCAAAAATATCCAAAAATATCTTCCAAGGCTTGATATTTATAGAAAAACGCTACATCACACAGGTCAGTCGACTGACCCCACGGTCCAGTCGACTAAAAAAGCTTCAGGAAAACCAAAACCTCACACCGCCTCAAGTCCAATCGACTGGACCCTCCTGGTCAGTCGACTAAACCACCAAAAACCCCACTCAGTCGACTAAAATTCTTACTGGAATTTTCTCAAACTATTTTCTGCTACAAAACAGGTTTTATAGCCTAAACACTTGCCAAACAAATCTCTTTCGAACCCAAACAAGCGTAAAACTTATATGCACATGCCGTTCTATTTCGAAGAAACAAAACCCCAACATACCGAGATCAAAGGTTAACTCAAACTCCGTCAACACTTGAATTATTCTCAAAATAAACTGGGTCAGGGTCTCACAACTCTCTCCCCTTAAAGGAATTTCGTCCTTGAAATTCAACACTGCTTCGCAAGCCAAACACAGCCCATCTATCATCAACAACCCCTGGTGCAAACCCAATAATACTGTACAACAACAAAAACACCCTGACAACGTTGTACAACAGCAGACATGCCTCAGCAACTGAAATTATCATAAAACTGATACCAAGAATACACATCCTTAAGCAATCAATCTTCATACAGACTGTTCACACGTGCAAGTTTCACTGACATCACTGTCATCTGGGAACATCCATAAAATATCGGATCAAGATCCAACTCACGCTACCACACCCCAAGACGGGACATTCGCCAACATAACTACTTCAGCAACAAATGCAAAGCAAGAGACCAATTCACCACGGTACCTAATCTCAAACATGCTCTATGCTCGAACACAGAGACTTC